>RJWJ010020242.1:0-29302 GCA_004363605.1 Indri indri | reverse complement strand
TTCATAGATGGCCGTTACTGTGTTGAGATAAATTCCTTCTATACCTAGTTTGCCGAGAGGCTTTTGTTTTTGTTTTTGTTTTCTTATCATGAAAGGGTGTTGAATTATGTCAAATGCTTTTTTCACATATATTAAGATATCATGTGATTTATCCTTCAATTATTAGTGTGGTAAATTACATTAATTGATTTTTTCATGTTGAATCAAACTTGTATCCCTTGGATAAATCCCACTTTCTCATGATGTATGATCCTTGTAATATGCTGCCGGATTTATTAAGATTTGGTTGAAGATTTTTGCATTCATATTCATCAGGGCTTTTGGCTTGCAGTTTTCTCTTCTTATAGCGTTTTTGTCTGATTTTGTTTTAGGGTAATTCTGGCCTCATAAACTGAATTTAGGAGTGTTTTTTCTTCTCAATTTTTTGAAGTGTTTAAGAAGGATTGATGTTAATTTTTCCTTAAATGTTCGTTAGAATTCAGCCATCTGGTCCTGCATTTTTTTTTTTTTATTGAGAGGTTTTTGATTACTGATTCAATCTCCTTATTCCTTATTTGTTGATTCAAATGTCTATTTCTTCATGATTCAGTCTTGGATGGTTTTGTGTTTCCAGAAATTTATCAATTTGTCCTCAGCTATGCAATTTGTAGGTGTATTACAATTGTGTAGGTGTATCACCAAAAAGGTGTATACCAAACATTTGTAGGTGTATCATAATAATCTCTTATGATCCCTTTTATTTTTGTGACACCAGTTGTAATGTCTTTCCTTTTTCCATTTATGATTTTATTTCTTTGAATCTTGTCTTAGTCCTTTTTGTGTTGCTATAACAGGATACTACAGACTGGCTAACTTATTTTAAACAAAGTAAATTTATATCTTACAGTTCTGTAGCTGAGAAGTCTAAGGTGGAGGGGCCAGAATCTGGTGAGGGCCATCTTGCTGCATCATCCTGTGTCAGAAGACTGAAAGACAAAAAGGCAAGCAGGAAGGGGGCCACGCTCATCCTTTTTAAGGGAACCGCTTCTGCATTAGCTAACCCACTCCCACAATAACAGCATTAAGCCATTCATGATGGCAGAGCCCTCATAACCTAATCACCTTTTAAATATCCCACCTCTTAACACTGTCGCATTGGGGATTAAGTTTCCAACTCATGAACTTTTGGTGTACATTCAAATCATAGCAAAACTTGTCTATTTTTTTTTTTAAGTCCAGCTAAGGGTTTGTCCATTTTGTTGAATTTTTCACAAAAACAACTCTCAGTTTTGATTTTTAAATTGTTTTTCTATTCTATATATTATTTCTTCTTCAATTGTTATTTCTTCCTTTTGGCTAACTTTGACTTGTTTTTATTCTTCTTTTTTGAGTTACTAGAGGTGTAAATTGAGGTTCATTTTAGATCTTTCTTCTTTTTTAATAGAGGTATTTATTGCTATACATTTTCTTCTTACTACTGCTTTTGCTGCATTGTTTAAGTTTTGATACGTTGTGGGATGTTTTGTTTGTTTTTCTTATTTCCTAATTTCCCTTCTGATTTCCTCTTTGACCCAATGGGTGTTTAAGATTGTACTATTTAATTCTCATATATTGTCAATTTTCCAGTTTTTTTTCTATTCTTGATGTCCAGTCTTATTCGTTGTGGTAAGAAAAGATACTTGGTATAGTTTCAATCTTCTTCAAATTATTGAAATTTGTTTTGTGACCCAACATGTGATCTATCCTGAAGAATGTTTCATGTGAGCTTGAAAAGAATGTGTATTTTGCTGCTTTGGGTTATAATATTCCATATGTCTAATAGGTTCACTTGATCTAGAGGGGTGATCTATAGTGTTTTGTAGGATATAAGAATATTTACCCCTATTCTTTTTTGGTTATCATTTGCATGGAATATTTTTCCATCCTTTCAATTTTAGTCTATACGCATCTTCAGCTGTAAAGCATATCTCTTGTACACAGCAAATAGTTAGACCTTGTTTTATTAATCTGTTCTGCTGCCCTATGTCTTTTTTTTTTTTTTTTGAGGAGTTTACTCCATTTACATTTAAATTAATTATTGACTGTTCATTACTTAATATTGTTAATTGTTTTTGTTAATTGTTTTTTGTTATGTAGTTTTTTGGTCCCTCTTTTACTGCCGTCTTCCTTTGTAATTTGTTGATTTTTTTGTAGTGATATATTTTTATTTTTTCTTTTTTTGTTTTGTGTATTTACCATAGGTATTTTCTTTGTGGTTACCAAGAGGATTACATCAAATATCATATAATTATATCAGTCTATTTTAAGCTGATGAAATTTGACTGAAATCAGGTACAAAAGTCAACACTTTTACCTCTCCTTCCCCTGGCACCATGTTACTAATGTCACACTTTACATATTCAATATTGTGTATTCTTTATAAAACTGTTACAGTTATTATGATATTTGTCTTTTAACTTTTATATTAAAGCTAAAAGTTATTTAGAATCCACCATTACATTATTACATTTTGTGTATCTGTCTGTATATTATATTTACCTTTACTAGTGAGTTTTATATTTTCATATGCTTTTATATTACTGTTTAGTGTACTTTCATTTCAACTTGAAGAATTCCCTTTAGCCTTTCTTGTGGGCAGGTGTCTGTTTGGGCTGATATATCAAAATACCATAAACTGGGTGGTTTATAAACAACAGGAATTTATTTCTCATTGTTGTGGAGGCTAGAAGGTCCAAGATCAAGGTTCTGGCAGAGTCTGTGTTTCACAAGGGCCTTTTTCCTGGTTCACAGATGGTGTTTTCTCCTGGTGTCCTTACATGGTAGAAAGGAAAATGCAGCTGTCTGAGACTTCTTTTATGTGAGCACTGATCTCATTATGAGGGCTTTGTCCTCATGACCTAATCACTTCTCAAATGTCCCATGTCCTAGTACCTTCACACAGGTGATTAGGTTTAGATATATGAATTTTAGGAGGGGGGACATATTCAGGCTATAGAATCAGGACTAGTGGTGATGAACTCCCTTAGCTTTTGTCTGTCTGAGAAAGTCTTTGTTTTTCCTTCATTTCTGAAGAACAATTTTTCCAGGCATAGTATTCTTATACGGCATTTTTTTTTCCTTCTGTCACTTTGAATGTATCATCCCACACCTTTCTGTCCTGAAAAGTTTTGCTGAGAAATCCACTGACAGTCTTGTGGAGGCCCTCTCACACATGATGAGTCAATTTTCTCTTAATGTTGTTAAAATCTTCTTTGGCTTTTGACAATTTTATTTATAGTGTGTCACGATATGAACCTCTTATGTTCTTTTTTCTTCTATTTTGGGTTTTTTGAGCTTCGTGTATATGGATGTTCACCTTCCTGCCTAGATCCAGGAAGTTTTGAGCAATTATTTCTTTAAATAAGTTTCCTCACTTTCTCTCTCTCTTCCTCTTCTGGGGCATCCATAATTTGTATATTGTTGTGCTTAATGGTGTCCCACAATTTCCTTACGCTTTCTTCACTCTTTTTCATTTTTTTCTTTTGTTCCTCTGATGATAATTTCAAATGACTTATCTTCAAGTTCAGTGATTCCTTCTTCTGCTTAATGAAGTTTGCAGTTAAACCCCTCTCGTGAATGTTTTAGTTCAGTTAATGTATACTTCAACTCCAAAATTTCTGTTTCGTTCTTCATTATTTCTATCTCTTTGTTAATACTCTTGTTTTGTTCATGTATTATTTTCTTGCTTTCATTTGGGGTTGTCTATCTGTGTTCTCCTGCAACTCACTAAGCCTTTTAAAGCTATTATTTTTAATTTTTGTAAGACAATTCATAGATTTCTCTTTCTTTTGGGTCAGTTAGTACAAATTTTTTTATTATTTATATTCTGATTTCCTGATTTTTTTGTTCCTTATAATTTTGCTTTGGTGTTTATGCATTTGAATAAACAGCCCCTTCTTCTATTCTTTAAGAATTAGATTTAAATGGGAAGACTTTCATCTGTCAACAGGGTTACATAGATTCTAGGCCTTTATTTGCAGCCTCCCCAGGCATCTAGTGTCCTGCCCTTCATCTCCACAGGAGCCTATAATCTCATGCTCCTTCTGGTGTCCAATTATGTGAGTTCCATCAACACTCTATGTCCAGTAAGCCCTGTAGACAGCATGCTGAGAACCTGAGGATATTGAGGTCATAGTCCACCTTCTCCCTCCCTTCTGGGGAAGAATCCTCAGTTACACAGCTTTGCCCAATCTTTTAGAACCATGCCAGCTGCAGTTGCCCCAGCATCCAGACTTGGCTGGTTTCTTCAGTGCTCTGTGTTATGTATTGCAACAACCAGGCTCTAGGGGAGTACATCGAAAGGCCATGGATGTTGTTCATTTGTCCCACTCTCTGTTCCCCTTATCTGCCAGAGAGGAGTTGCAATGTCTCTTGGGGCTGAGTTGTGCCAACTTAGGGAAGAGGTTGATGCATGTTAAATGCAATTGCTTTTCATACGCTTTTCAGTACATCTGATCTCAATTTTGTGCTTATCTGGGATATTGCAACTTCTTAACTGTATTCTGTCCTTCTCATAAATATTTTGTTACTAATATTGTTGTTAAATTTGTGTTCTTGTGGGTAAAAGAGGACTGAGACTTTTTATTTCACCGTCTTGCTGATGTTACCCAATGATTGTTTATTCTAATTTCAGTTTTATGTAGAGTTTTAATCATATGGGAATTAATTTGCAGATGCATTTTTACCTTGAAAATTAGTGACTTTTAAAAAACCATTCTTAGTCCAGAATTTTTAAGAAATGGTTGTTTTATGGATTCAACTATATCCACACTGCTATCTTTCTTCCAGATACAACAATATTATGAAATACTAGAAACCTCTCTCTAATATTATCATTTATCTTTTTAAAACACCCACTTAACACTTACTATGTACTGAGCAGTTTGCTACTTAACATCACTTGTAGTTTCCAATTCAGTCTTCCTAATTGTTTGTAATGGGAGTTTTATCATCTCTATCTTTTATATGAGAAAATTGAAGTTTCCTAAAGACAGACATACAGATTTGATATTCTATGTTTAAGTTTTTTGAAGCTTTTTACATGTAAATACATGTTTTTATAAGGTATTACAGTCAGTGAAATCAGTGTTTCAACATCCTATGAATCAAATTGTTAGAATCATTTGATATAAAAAGTATTACCTGGTTATAGGAATGAATGCATTCTACACTGACTTAGGCTGGAATCCAATCTTGAAGTAGGGGTTCTTATGTAATGATTTACTGGAAGAATGCTTTCAGGAAGAACTGGTAAAATAAATGAGGAGAGCAGGATACAACAAGGGAGAAGCTAAGCAAAAACATGGGATTAGCTGGAATATACCCTCAGCTAGATCCCATAGGGAGCTCTGGAGTACAAACACCACCTTCGAGTTGTCCTGCTTTGTGGCAAAAAGGAATTTATTACTTTATTTTGGTTATTCTTGGATATTCTTGGGCAAGAAAACTCTCATAACTTAATGCAGTTACTCACAGAAGACTGTAATCATTTGCCACTGTTACCCAACACTACAATAGTTAGGGATGGGGAGAGTGGCTCAGACACCAAGAGTGTTCACTATTAACCTGAACAACATACTATCAACAGGTTTTGTAAAGCTAATGGGAGCACTATTGAACAGGAAAAGATGACAATTTGCCAACAGGATTGCTATATTATGAATCAAATGCTGGGTAAACCTTTCTACACAATCCTACACTCAGAGCACAGGAAAGCCACAATAACAGAAATCAATCGCAAGTTATCATACTGTACTTTTCACATAATAAAGCTTAGTCACTTTCAGTCCCAACAAATACCATTACTTTATCAAAGCCAAGGAGAGTAAACTCTCTCTATAAACATATGGACAAGCCAGGCAGAATAGAAACCTTCATTGGTTTATTTACCTTGTGCTGCTAGCTGTGATTCATTGAGAGGACATCACCTACTGAAATCAGTTAGATTCTCTAACAGCAGTTCTTTTGTTTAATTTATTTATATTTCTACACTTTTACTCCCATTCCAATACAGCAATTTAACTGTTTATGGGCAACATCTTTCAATGTCCAATCAGGAAAACATAAATCACTATGGATTTCAGAGAAAATTTAAATAAGAAATCAGTTGAACTGGTGACAGGAGAGCTGAGAAGCTAAAGAATGGACAACAAGGAATCTTAGAAATCATTAGCAGCAAGGGGCTCCTACCTGCCTCTGGCCGAAGGGACAAAGGCAAGTGGTGGCTTACCAGATCCCTAGTGCTGTAGTTGCAGCAGGGAACTGATGCCACAGAGGGAGAGGTTTTCTGGGAGAAGCTAAAGCTACAGAGCTACTGAGAGGATCCCACTGCTGAAGATACCATCTGAGGCAACATGAAAGAGGAATAAATATGTAGATGTCTCCAAAAGAAAATTAGTTTAAAGCTGATGAATGTATCACAGTGCTGTTAGGTGCTTTGTTAAGAAGCACCTAAATATAAGAATTATAATATGAATGCTATCTGTGTCAGGACATAATTTGGTATTATTAACTAAGCATCACCCTCACTTTTTTTTTTTTTTTTGCTATAGTGATTTTCCTCTTTTCATGGAGTCAGTAACCTCAGGGGCATTCATGTGCCCAATAGAAGAATATAGTAGAAATTACACAAAGCAATTACATTAACCAAGTTTCAAATAGAATTAAAAAAAATTTCCTACCCAAGTCAAAATACTGAAAACCTTCTATTTGAGAGAAAGCAGGGACTTTGAGTTTTAAAACTTGTCTTTAAATATCAAGACCCAACCCCCCAAGGAATTGTTAGAATAGAAAAACAAAGTTACATTTTTACATATATGAGTTTGTGACTATAAATTACTATTATAGTATATACCCATATATACAGAGAGTTAGCCAATCAAGAAATTCAGGGAAAATAGTAAAGATACTAGCAAACACAATCACAAGCCCTCAGCAGAAGATGAAGGAATTACATGACATTAAGGTAATGAGGTCACACATGTAAACTATGTCAGGTTAGTTTGTACAGATAACAAGTCAAGGACTTTGACTGAATGACAATGCAGCCCACGTGTGGTCAGAATAAAGATACATGATTAATACTCCCCTGATTTACAAATCAAGGCACTGCAACAGCAAAAGTAGTTAGGAAACATTTATGATAAGCCTAAGTAAGGTGTTAAATACTTTATTACATATAAAATAGAAGAAGGTTCTGCCATCAAAAAAGAGTAGATTTATTATTTTATTCATACAACCAGTGTGTGTGTATGAGGACTGGAAGATGTAAGCAAATATATAAAAGTGCATTCTTAATAAAGCAAAAGGTGCAAGAGTGAGTAAAAGAAACGGAATGAGGGGAGTGGTAGCTCATTCAGAATAAGAGAATTAATGAAATTTCAGTTTTCTGAAATTAAGTGGGTTTTTTGTTGTTTGTTTTTGTTTTTTTACCTGCTAGGCAAGGATAATATGGCTAAAGCCCAGTCCATTAGTGCTCTTCTTAGCTGTCTTCTAATAGTTTTGAAGGCTAATTTTGATTTTCTTTTCAGCCACTTCAAAAACAATATTTTCAGACAAATCCTCATTCGGGTTGTGCTTTTGTGTAGCCATCAGGAATTAATTATCATACAGAGGGCTGATTTAGAAACTGGCTGCATAAAGATGGAAGAAAAGAAATCGGCTCAGTTGAATGAAGACTTCCAGGGGAAGCATGAGAGCTATGAAACTGTGAAACACCTTCTTGAGAAAGAGCTGCCTGTCAAAAAAAGGGAAAGTAGGAGTTTTCTTTGCTGTGTGCTCCAGGTATTTTCTTGAATCATCCTGACAAAAGTAATACAGGCTCCACTCTGCTTTAAAAACTGTAGTAAGTCTGCAGGGGAAATATAAAAGGAGGGCACCCTTAATGTTTGTTTACAATTACTGAGAATGACATTTGCTCCTTTATACATAGAAAAGAAAGTCTTTTCACAACATAGGCTTACGCAATGATCAGCTTATAAACACAATTAATTAAATCATCAGGTTTTATTTTAGTGTACAATAACTAGCAAATTACATTTGATTCATTTGAAGTATGGAATTAAATGGTATAGACCACAGCTTCTACTATGGTCCCAATGATACTCCTGATATTTGAGGTCTTGTATAATCCCCACCTCTTGAGTGTCTTGCTTCTTACTAATATAATACTTTATCATTGAGGAGATATATCCTCCATGACTAGATTACAAAAGATTCTGACTTCCATTTCACTAGTAGACTTTCTCCCTTGCTGGTTTTAATGAAGCAAGTTGCCACTTTTGGGAGGTCCAAGTGGCAAGATAATAAAAGTGGCTTCTGGCCAACACCCACCTAGGAATTGAGACCTTCTGGCCAACAACCTAAAAGCTACCAAATGCTGCCAGAATCATGGAAGCGAAGACTTGCCCAGTTGAGCCTTCAGATGAGACCCTATCCCTGGCCGTCACCTGTTTGCAGCCCTGGGAGAGACCCTGGAACAGAAAACCTGGCTAAACTATTCCCAAGTTCCTGATCACAGATATAGTGAGATATTAAGGGTATGTTTTTTGGAAGCCATTGCATTTGTGGTTATCTGTTACGCAACAATAATAATAGATAAGTAACACAAATGACAACAGTTGCAATCAACTTTTTTTTAAAAACAAAGTTATTTCTATTTATTTTCACTACAGTTTGTATTATACAAAAATCCAGAGTTAACAGCATTGTTATCACCTGACAAATAACCCTGTATTACATTTGAAACAGAATATTTCACAATACTCTAATTACTTCTCCTTTGGAACTCAAGTGGCTTGTTTACTCATTTATTTTTCAGATTGGAATTGGTTAGTGTGAAAAAGTGCAGAAAGAAAGAGAAAAAGTATGAATATCCTTCCTTTATAAAGTAACCAAATATGATAGGCTGTCCCCCCAAAAAATGTAGTTAACATCCTCATAGAATTATGGGGCATTTAGAGTTAGAAAACCCATTAAAGATAATCAGATATAGTCCCAGATGAGAAATTGAGCTCACAGAGAAACTATATTGTGTGGCCCACAAGCTATGAATGGCTTTTACATTTTAAAAAATATTGTAAATAAACAAATAAAAAAGAACATATAATGGAGTCACATGTGGGCAATACAACTTAAAATGCATACTTTCTGGAATTTACAGGAAATGGTGCTGCCTCCTGTTGTATATCACAATTCAGGTTTGGATTACTCAGGTGCGTGCATTTTCAAAACTAAGAAAATGTACACTTGATATCTTGGCATTTTAATTTGTGTATATTTTACATTTAAAAAAATCAAACCTCTGAACAAATACAGAACTCTAGTTAACAATAATGTGGTCATCGAAATAAATATTTTGGGGGAATTATATTGATGTCTGCATTTACTTCAAAGTGCTTCAAAAATGAGATATATTTATGAATTGATAGGAGAATGAGTAAATGTATAGATATGTGATAAAGCAATTACACTACCATGTTAGTAGAATCTAGGTGGTCGGCATATTCATCTTTGCTATAAAGTTCTTTCGGTTTTACTGTGGATGCTTGAAAATTTTCATAATAAAATATTAGGAAGAAATAACCTACATGGTGCTTATTGCCAAGAAGCCTATTTAGTGAGTATGGATTTTACAAACACAACAAGCCCCCAAACCCTAGGTGTGCAAGATTGCAATTGTATGTCTTTAACTCAAATTAGTCTTGGCCCTAGGCCCAGCCTAGGCAGACAACTTAACCAAATTAACTTCATATTTATCCTCAATCCAATCTACAGATTCTTCAGTCAGTTCAAACCTATAATTTAGACACATGACTAAAGAAAGGAAGGACTGGAAGGAGGGAGAAAAAAAGGAAATGAAAAATAAAAGAAAAGAGAAAAAGAAGAAAAGGAAAAAAAAAAAAGAAATCTCCCACCTCATCCCTTCCTCCCTGGGTGAGTTCCTATACTCCTGGTGGTTGCCACATCCCTGTCCCATCAGCTGCAGCCAGCGAGAGGCTGCTTCTCCATGTGGACACTGAGCAAGGCTCCTTGCGCAAGCACTGTCCGGTCTGGGCAGTGAGCTCAGACAGCAGGCTGGCTCCTTCCACCAGGGCTCAGAAGGCTGCCCAGCCTCCACCACCCCCACTTTGCTTCCCTGGAGTCACATGTACTTCAAGTTGCAATGAGTTTTTCCCCTGCACCCTGAAGGACAGTTCAGACCTCATCTTTCTGCTGCATTTTCTCTTGATCCTGCCTGATGACCTCCTGGGAAGATATTCACTCTCCCTCAGCTGACTTCAGGCCCTGCTGAGGCCCCATGGTAATTTAAAAATCCTCTTCCATTCCAACAAAGAGCCAGGTGACACTCTGGAGCTTTGGTTGCTGCTCTGTACCTTAGTGGCATGGGGTATTGCATTTGTGAGTCTGCTGCCTTCAAAGTGGATAGGAGCGTTCTGTTTTGCTTCTCACCTCTCTCATCTCAAGGTAATGGCATAGTGGGAGGATACCTGGCCCATTCAGGTATGATTTGAATGTTTTAGTACCCTGCACATTTCACGTTGAAACTTAATCCCCAATGCAATGATATTGGGAGGTGTGGCCTTCCGGAGGTAATTTAGTCATAAAGACTTCCCCTACTTGAATGGGATCAGGTGCTCTTATGAAAGATGGATGGAGTTCCCCACTTCTCACCTGCTCTGTCCCTTCACCATGTGAAAACACAGTATTCCTCCCCTCCAGGAGGATTCAGCAACGAGGTACCACTTTGAAAACAGAGAGAAGCCCTGGCCAGATAAGCAAACCTGCTGATACCTGGATCTTGAACTTCCCATCCTCCAGAACTGCGAGAAAATAAATTTCTGTTCTTTATAAATTACCCACTCTTGGCTACTTTGTTATAGCAGCACTAATAGGTAAGACAGTTCTAACTCTATTATTCTCCCCAAAATGTTTTGGATTATTCACTGGTGGTCACAGCATTTTCTTTTGGGGCAAGGGGTATCTGTTCTACCCATTTGCATTGCCTCTGAAATCTCTTCTGACTCCCACTAGGTCCTTTTTGAATTTAGACACTAAGTATAAATGTGGGTCTTTTTCTCTGATCTTTACTATATTGGTGACTTTCCATCTGCGTGTCAAATGATAGAGGGCTAGCCACATGAAAGGACAGCTGACAGCAAAGGAAATAATATTTTCACGTATCATCCCACCACATATTACTACTTTATACTTACTATCACACTTATAATATAGAAGGAGAGATAGGGCATTTAAAACATTGCAAATTATACATATCATTGATGTATTCATATTTTCATTTATTTTATATACCATAGTTTGTTCCAAAAAAGAATATAAGAAGTAATTGGAAGCTGAGCTGTAAAATGTGCTATATGAGAAGAATAAATAAACACCATGAGCAGATGAGAAGGGGGAGGATTCACGCTCAGATGAAGGAAGGCAGGGCTGGGCTGGGGTAGGGGAGGTGGAGGTGGCCCATGAGGAGAGAGTTTCATGTAGTTCCTCCACTACAGGGCTATTAGCCTGGCCAGAACTCCCTTGGTGAATCCTAAAGTCCAGTCTTTCCATACCAACTACATCCATATCCCTGAGCACCAGTGAAGATGATCACAGAACCATATATAGCTTTGTCCCTTGTTTAGAGCCTCAAAACTCAATAGACCTTCACCACAATCCTTAAATTTGAAACTTCTCTTTTTCCTAAACCTAACCACATGATGAGGAATTAATTCTGCATTACAGAATTAGGAGGAAGAGAAGGAGGAGGAGAAGAGGAGGAGGAGGTGAGCAACTGCTCACATGTTGATGCTACTTTCCAACACCAAGGCTCCCAGATCCATACCTGTCCTTCCTTCCAGTCCCAATAAAATGAGAACTGACCCTTATTCCCATGTCTAGGAATCTCTAGGAATCCTCTGAAATCTGGATCACGCCCCATTGCCATATTGAAAAATCTCACTCTACCTACTCCTCATTCCTTCTTCTTGCTGTTTATCCTGCTTGGTATTGTCTATGATTCCTAGATCTGTGGTTTTCACACTGTCATTGATTTCAAAATATTCTTGGTTGTTATTACTTCAAATGTTTATTCTCTTCTATATTTTCTTATACCTTCTCTGGTATTCCATTATATACTTGTTATATCTTTTAAAAGTATCCCACAGTTCTTAGATGTTTTGTTCTATTAATATTTTATTCATTCCACCTTCTCCTTGCATTTCATTTTAGGATGGTCCTATTGACCTATCTTTAACATCACTGATGATTTCCTCAGCTATATCAAGTCTACTGATGAGATGATAGAAGACAATCTTCATTTCTACCGTAGTATTTTTTAATTCTAGTGTTTTCTTTTAATTCTTTCTCAGAGTTTCCAGCTCTCTGCTTTCATATCCATCTGTTCTTCCATGTTGTCTACTTTTTCCATTAGAGCCCTTAACATATTAATCATAGACATTTTAAATTCCCTACATAATAATTTCACATTTTTAAAATATCTGAGTCTTATTCTGATGAATGTTTTGTGTCTTTAGACTGTGCTTCTCTTGCATTTTAACATGCCTTTTAATTTGTTGTTGAAAGCCAGGTATTAGAAATTGAAATAAACAGGCCTGTATTGTGAGGTTTTATGTGAATGTGACTAGAAATTGGGCTATGTTTAATATTTCTTGTAGCTGAAGGTGCCAGAGGCTTTTAATTACTTAGTATCCTTGTTTTCATCTCCCATGTTGTTTTGACAATTCCCTAAGAACTCCTTCCTAGCTAGAGTTTGCATCTTGCAGCTCTTTCAACTATAATCCACTGTTATACTGGAGACCTGTTGGTGAAATGACAATAAACAGGCAGGCTAAGAATTCTGTAATATTATGATTAAATCTCATAATCACAGTGGGCCTGTAGGCCTGTGACCCTCATAAGGGTTTTTGTTTCTTTTGTTGGTTGGTCGTGTTAGAGTAGGAGACTAGGAGACAGGGCTGAGACCAGATGCGAGAGTGTGAAGATTGGGTGCAGGTGTTAAAGTAAACAATCTTAAAAAAAGGGGGCTGATAACCACAGGCAAAAACAGACTTCAACTGGCTTGTCAGCTATCTCTGTCACCTTACATGAATTTTGGCTAATTAATGATGTCAATTTATATTGAGGTTTTAAAATTTCTCCACCCTTAAAATCACCATGACAGTTCCAAGACGACTGTATAAAGTATGAGGGAACCCAAGTCTAGGAATTACCACACAAATTCTTAGCAAAAGCCAACCTCTTGATCTTAAATATTCCTCCCCTCAATTAGTAAAACTACAAAAGATCTAAAACCACTCCCTCTCAGGGCAGGTGCTCTCTTTCGAGCCTGCCCGCTTGCTTGCCTGAGAGTGTACTTTCACTTGGCTTACGTGGTGTGTCCTGAAATTCTTTTCCTGATAAGCATCAAGAACTTGGGGAATGTTACTTGCCATTCAGAGGCTGGTAACAGTTTGTTGTTTGTTTTAGCTTTCCCCCCTTAGATAAGATAGGAAAGCAAGAGAGGGATAGAGTCTGAGAACGGTCCTTCTCCCTGGTGGGATAATGCTCTGGTAAGATCATTTTTCCTGGAGGCTTTTGTTATGGGGAAGACTATGGGAACATTTCATGATGGTTACTCTTCTCTTTCCCTGCCAAAGATAGAAGGGGTCTTCCTTGGCACTCTAACATGAAAATCTGGTGGGGTTCCTGGAAGTAAAATCCACGTAAGTGTGGGAGCCCCCTAAGACTGTGGCCCCCATGAGTTTCTCACTCTCAAGCTGCTCCACACTAAGCCTCTACTATTTTTCAGAATTGCCATTTAACTGTTCCTACAGTTTACGGCTCCTTGAGTTTCTGCTCCAGGGAAGCGTATCTCTGCTGTGGCTCTTAATTCACTCATCTCCCCAGATTATGTGGTGATGGTTTACTCTGCAACCTAAATTATCTTCTTAGCCCAAGAATAGTTACTTTAAAATTTGTTCAGCTTTTTCTTGTAAAGATGGAAGTGCCAACTTCTAGGCACTTTACATGTGGGGCCTGACACAGGAAATAGATTCTCTAATTTCAATCCATTGCTCATTCGTGTACCCAGATTTCATGGTGGTGCTTTGCCCTGCCACCTCAATTATCTTAGAGGTTCAAAAAAAGTCATCGCTTTTCAATTTGTTCAGATTTTTCTTGTTGTAAGGATGGAAGTGGCGATTTCTAAGTATTACATGTTGAAAGTGACAGAGGAAGTTGATCTTCTCTTTAATTTCAGTCAAAATCTCATCAAGTTATTTTGTAGGTATTGACAAACTGATTCTGAAGTTTGTATGAAGAGGAAAATGGCTCAGAAAAGCCAACACAAAGTTAAAAGAGAAGGAAGTCAGAAGCTGACACTACCCAATTCCAAGAATTACTATAAAGCTACAGTAATCAAGACTATGAGGTATTGGAGAAAGAATAGACAAATAGATCAATGGAACAGAATAGAGAGCCCAGAAATAAACCCAAATAAATACAGTCTACAAATCTTTGACAAAGGATCTAAGGCAATACAACAAAGAAAATACAGTCTCTTCAACAATTGGTGCTGGAACAACTGAACGTCCACATGTGAATAAATTCATCTAGACACAGACCTTATACTTTTCACAGAAATTAAGTCAGCATAGATCATTGGCCTAAATGTAAAATGCAACACTAAAAACTCTTAGAAGATAACATAGGATAAAATCTGAATAATCTTCAGTATTGTGATGTCTTTTTAGATATATCACAGAAGGGTGCATGAAAGAAATAATCAGTTAGATAGACTTAATCAAAAGTAAAAATTTCTGCTCTTCACAGACACTGTCAAGAGAATGAGAAGATAAGCCACAGACTTTGAGAAAATATTTGCAAAACACATATCTGATGAAGAACTGCTATTCAATATACACAAAGAATTATCTGTACTCAGCAATAAAAAAATGAGCAATACAGTTTAAAAATGAGCAAAACACCTTAACAGACACTTCACCAAAGAAGATATATATACATATATATAGGTGACTAATAACCATATGAAAAGATACTCAGCATTATGGGTCATTAGGGAATTGCAAATTAAAACAATGAAATATTACTACCTACCTATTTGGCCACAATCCAAAGCACTGACACCACCAAATGTTAACAGAGGATGTGAAGCAAAAGGAACTCTCATTCCATGGTGGTAGGAATGCAAACTGGCACAGCTGATATGGAAGAAAATGTGGTAATTTCTTACACAACTAAATGTATTGTTACCATATAATCCAGCGATCCTGATCCTTGGTATTTGCTCAAATGCATTAAAAGTTTATGTCTACACAAACACCTGCATGTGGATGTTTATAGACGCATTGGCAAACCTGTAAGTAACCAAGATGTCCTTAAATAGGTGAATGAGTAAATAAACTGTGGTACTTCCAGAAAATGGAATATTATTCAAGCTAATTAAGCAATGAAAAGACAAAGAGGGAACTTAAGCACATGTTACTGAGTGAAATAAGCTAGTCTGAAAAGGTTACATACTAAATGATTCCAGCTATATGACATTATGGAAAAGGCAAAACTATGGAGACAGTACAAAGACCCATGGTTGCTGGGAGTTGGCGACAGGCAGGATTGAGTAGGTGGGGCACAGAGGACTTTGAGGGCTGCTAAACTATTCTGTGTGGTACAATGATGGTGAATGCTATTGTTATATGTTTGTGAAAACCTTAGAATGTGCAACACCAAGAGTGAACCTTAATGCAAACTATGGACTCTGGGTGATAGTGATGCCAATGCAGGTTCATCATGTAACAAATGTATCATTCAGCTGGGGAATGTTGATACTGGAGGGGATTGTGCATGTTTGGGGCCAGGGGATATATGGAAATTCTCTGCACTTTCTGCTCAATATTGCTGTGAACTTAAAACTGCTCTAAAATAAAATCTATAAAAAATGAAAATGAAACATAAAATATCTCAACCTCCCCTTTATCTCCTAACCTCTGCAATTACCTTATTCTTTTCTCCGCCTTTCTGTCAGAATCTTGAAAGTGTCATCCAAAATTCCTGTCTCCTCTTCCTATTGCTCACATCCCAGCCCTCAGAACTCCCATTTCCACCCTCGTTGTCACACCAAAGTGGACAACGGCTGCATTGTTGATAACTCAAAGAACCATACTATTTTTAATCTCTCAGAAGACTTGAATTATTTATTATTCCTCCCCTTCCTGAAATATTCTTTTCCCGTAATGTCTATGACCCTAATTCCAACTTTTCCTCTTATTCCTTGGAATATCTCCATCCCCATTTTCAGAAGCAATTTCTACTCTGCCAATTCCTTCCATGTTTCTAGTCTTGAGGTTCTGTCCTGGGCTCTCTGCCCTTCTTATTCTGTACTCTCTCCTGCACAATTGTAGTTATTCCCATTGCTACAACTGCCATCTGTGTGACAGTAATTCCTCAATCACTATGTCCATTCCCAAATTCTCCTTTGAACTTTCATTCCACATTTCCTTGGACTTCTACCTAGGTGTCCCACAGGCATTATAAACTCATCAGGCCCAAATAAGTGACTTCTCTCAAACTTCTTGTTAAAGTTAGTGGCACCACCATGCACTATCTTGCCACAGAAACATAGTATAACATAAATATTTTATCGTATATTACATATAAACATAAAATACAATATGTAGTATTATATTGTACTATAATGAATAATTTTATAGCTTTAACTTTATATATGCATGTATGTGTGTGTGTGTGTATATATATATTCTCTCTCACTCTCCCAAGTAATAGAAAGCCAAATATCAAATATTGGTTAATATGCATGTTAATATCTTACAATCCTGTCCACTTGTCTCCATCATCCCTTTTGTTAACCTATTCCAAGCCTGAATAACCACCTGTATTCCTACCTCATCTGTGGCCCCTCTTCAATCCATTTTGCACATTTTACTTTCAATGTGAATATTTTAAAATGGAAATCCGACTATGTCATACTCTTAAACCCTTGAGTGCTTCATTCCATTAGCGAAAGGCACAAACTCCTTAACTTGGTGTGTAAAGAGCAACTTGACTAGGCCATGATTAACTCCCTTTTCAGGGTTCCTGGTTATGGTCTTCAACCGATGGGTGACTAAGCCCAGGTAAAAGTCCCAATTACCTGGCTAAGTCATTTGTCTCTATGGTCAGGGCTTAGCTATCACTTCTACCAGGAAATTTTCGCTTACCATCCCCCCAAGTCTGATTTTGATGCTGCCCTTATGTGTTTTCACAGTATCTGTATTTCCTATATCGTACTATTTTCAATTATTCCTATATTCCTATTCGAAGATCTGGTGACTTGTCTTGGTCAGCATCTGTTTCTGGTTCTACGAAGGGTGCTTCACTGTTCCGCAAAGTCTTGAAAGCTATAGTCTACACTTCTCAGACTCCCTCACTGTTAGGTTTTGGGATATGTTCCTTCACTTATATGTACATGCTCGGGGACTGAATTCAGAGCTAATAAAGTGGGAATACAGGTGTTAGCATAAGAGACACCTTGTGTGTGCAGCAGTAACAGGTACAATTGGCTCTGGAACAACCCCTGGATTTCGGGTAAGGTGGTTAATCCTGGAGGTAATATCCTGCCCAGAAGCTGCACGATTCCAGCTTCCTGCCTGTGGCATAGGGAGAGGCTCAGTTGGCAGAACAGTTTGGGGATATTATTCTAACAGTAAACTATAGAGGCTCTGTCTGATACCCTACAATTTAGTACTTTCAACTATTTCATGAGTATTTAATTCACATATTAAATCTCTTTCTGCCTAAATAGCTTAATGGTGTATGTTATTCATCCCCTTTGTCCCACATTACCATGAGTATCTGACTCCTAATAGGCTCCCAATCTATATTTTGACTAAATAGATAGATGCACATCAAAGATGTTATCACTCTTCTCTGAGCCATGTCTTGACAAGATGTTCCATATTTTAATAAAGTGACAAAATAGTAGAATAAATGTAACAATCATATCTAATGATACCTAGAATAATAACTGTTATCATCTAAATAAAAGACATAGCAGTAAAGGAAAAATAGCCTCATTCTACAGATCATTAGGAGATATGTATTCATGGAGTCATGGCCACACCTTGGTTATTTTAGAAACATCTCTTAGTAGTTCTGCATGAACATATTTCTTTCAAAAGTTAAAACTTCACATTTTCTGCTGCATATGCTTTTGGAACACTTAATGATTCAAATAAAAATATTGTTCAGTTTATTAGATTTTGAAAAAAAATCAACGAACTATCTATTCCATTGCTATTTGTTCATCTCAATACCTAAACCTATGAGAGATGGCAAGCAAACGTTTATTAGGACAGGCATTAAATTCTCCTAGTGTCAGGAAATGGAAAGAGTAAGAAAATCTCAGGCAGTGTGTCTATGGAAAGAAAATGTTTACAGAAACCAAAAAGACAGGTGGTCTGTCATTCAAGTTTCCCTCCAACCCAATCTTGCAGTAGTTTCTCAGGCCAGGCAACAGCTGCTCAATCACACGGGTGTGTGATCACAGGAACCTGCCTTTAATCTCCTTAGGATAACTGTATTTCAGTAAAAAGAATATTTGAGCAACAGACCAAGCTACCCAGGAAAACTCTGAGATGACATTAATTGGAAGTGTTGAAGTAAGGCAAGTGTTCTTTGATGAGAAATTTGGGCAGAGGGAGAGAAGGTAAGCACCTGTGTGAAGGAGATAATTGCAGAAGACTGAACCGGTGTTTGGGAACGATTGCCTCTCAGAAGAGAATCCATTGCAGTGGACTGGTTAGTGACTATTTTAAAGTCTGGACACAGACTCTTACCGGACAGAAGCTTTTTTCAAATGTAACAGCGTCAGATGTTCTGGAAGAATAGTCAGTGTTTAACATTTGTTTTCAATTCAACAGGTATAACGTGAAATCTGTCCTCCTGACAAACTCACTCTTCCTCCACTGCTCCACCTCTGGAGTAACGGAATCCAACACCCCATGTCACATGGATTAGTTAGTGCAGGCTAGATCATTCTAATAAATAGACCCCAAATGCAAATGGCTCAAATGCAATAGTGATTTGTTTCTCATTTATCTAACGTTCAAAGACTGGTGATCTTGGCGTGCAGCTGGTTCTGCTCTAGGCATTCCAGGACTTCCATACAGTGGCTACACCACTGGTCCCCTGAATCCAGGTAGCAAAAGAGGAACTAGAACTGGGAGGCATCTCCTGATCTCCTAGTATTCCTTCCCTGGAATGAATATTCTTTGATACCCTTGGCAGAAACGTTGTCCTGCTTTATATTCTCCCAGAGTTGTTTTTTATTTTTAAATAAAATCTCTATTTTAATTGAAAACGTTATTAATGTTCAACATCTTTAGAAAAAAAAATCCGAGAACAATAATTTAGAACTTTCCACATATGTATAATTTTCTTATTTAGTAAATAAATTATCTATGGGTCATGTGATGCTTTCACAATTATTCAAGCTATGACAAGTGTATTTTTGCATTTTTTCTTTACGAAAGTCAATTTTTTTTCGCACTTATTCTCACTTCCACAGAGTTACCTATCGCTAATAAGTGGTAGCTTTGCTACAACTGATGAATTAATATTGATATATTAGTATTAACTAAAGCTCATAGTTTACACTAGGGTTAGTTTTTTATGTTGTACAGTAGTATGGGTACAAATGCACGGCGTCATTTATCCACCATTACAGTATCATACAGAGTGGTTTAACAGCCCTAAAAGTCCTTGATATTCTGTCTATTCATCCCTCCCTTCCCCCTCATTCCTGGAAACAACAGAACTTTTTGCTGTCTCCACAGTTTTGCCTTTTCCAGGATGTCATATAGTTGGAATTATTATTCCAGTATGTAGCATTTTCAGACTGGCTTCTTTCACCATGAAATATGTATTTAAGTTTCTTTCATGTCTTTTCACAGCTTGATAGCTTATTAAATTGATGAACCATATTCCATTGTATGGCGGTCCCAGTGTGTTTATTCATGCACCTACTGAGGCTATTCATTCACCTACTTAAGTATATTTGGTTACTTCCAGTTTTTGACAATTATGAATATAGCTGTAATAAAAATCTACAAGGTCTGTCCAGAAAGTATACCATCTGAATGTGGAAAAGGGCAGAGCTAAAGCTACTTTGCTGTATAATAACCATAAACTTTGCACTATTCAAACACATAAAATGCATTTTTGTGTTTATTCAAAATTTAGATCAATTAGTAAGAAGGAAGCCTTTTCTTTAGTCACTCATAATCTTTCCCTGCCCAGCAGCTCTGTATTTTTTTATACCATCTATAGATGAGACCTAATGAACCAGGGATAAGAGTAACACAGCTGTGCGATACTAACCACACCCACAAAAATTCAAGGTCTCTGTTGGGAAAATATTTGCTCCTTTGCCAAATGACCAATCCTCTTGGTGTTACCATCTGTGGCTTATCAGTAAAGAACATAGGTCTTTAGATAGAGGAAAAGGGCATAGTTAAACAGCCATGTTTCATTAATTTATGCATTTAATCACTCCTTCACTCTACTCAGTGCACACTATGATGCAGGCTGTTTTATTTGCTGGGAATACAATGATGGATGGCAACCACTGCCTTAGCTGAGGAGCAGATCAGAGACCATGAAGGATACACAAAAGTGAATATTTGGAACAAATTATAATCATTATGATGGAGGCAATCCCAGAAGACTATGAGAAAACACAATGGAAGAATACAATTTGGACTGGAGTGATGGGAAAACACAGTGTTCACATAGGAGATAGCATCTCAAGGTTGCATCTTGAAGATTGATGAAATGATATCTAGATGAGGAAGAGGATGGTACTCCAGGCAAAAGGATAAGCATAGGCAAAGCTTTGAAGATTTCAAATAACCTGGTATGGCTTGAGTATGGTCAGGGGATAGAGAAAAGAGTATTTTTGTCTTTAAAATAAAAGAATTTGAACATTATATGAATGGGGGAAGTAACAAGGGAAAAGTGTTGTTAGTAAGTAGGGAAAAATCCAATAGGATGGATGAAGGCTCTTAGCAAATTAGAAGCATATATATTTAACATATTTAAAAAAAGAAAATAGTTGTGAAATAACCTTGTTGGTTTCCACTAAGAAACATTTTGCTAGATTTTTAGCTAGTAATAAAAAAAGAAAAATGGTCTTCCATGAAATAAGATTAGTAAAAAGTAATATTTAACTTGTACAAAATTAATTACCTACAAAATGCTGAATCACACAGTGCACTTGTAGCAAACCTAGTAGATAGTTCAATGGCTTTGACCATCAGTGCCTTGAATTTTAACATCACAGAAAGTAGGCAGTGGATATTCCAAGGGGTTGAGGATTGGCAAGAAAGAAATAGTGAGAAATTATGGAGCTGTGATAAGACAATTCACAATGTTACAGAGAGGCGAGGGACTGCGATGAGTCCAAGGCTCACATGCAGCCTGAAGGAGGAAGAGAGCCAGGTGAAGTTCAGACAAGGGTTAGCAGGCTGGTACACTAGGACAGAATTGAGAGGAAGAAGATCAAGATGCAGATTTACTGAGAGTAAAAAAAAAAAGAAAAAAAAAAAAGAAAGATGAAAGCAGAGAAGGGATTGTGGAAATTCAAGAATTTGAAGATGGAGTAGTTTCAAAAGACTTAAATGACGCTGAAGTTTAAGGTGGTTTCCCAAAGGAGTTTCCCCCAAGTTTCTGAATGTGATGACTCAGTGCCAGAGAAAATGCAATGATTTTAAGACAATTAATGCAGGAAAAGACTGACAGAATTCGTTTGAAATGGCAGGAAAACCTTCCTGTCAATTTTTCTGAGCCACTTGATACCTGTGCTGTTTACTGCTGTTTCATTACCCATTCAAGCCTTCACGCTTTGTTCTTGAATTTTAGATTTCTGAGTCTCCAGATTAATCTGTGCCTCCTCATGTGATCTTCCATTCCCTTCACAAATGGTGGCTTCTACATCTTAAAAACAAAACGAAACTAGAGAATACATACCTATTCTGTCTCCTGCTGCTGCTACCTTATACCCTCTCCCCTTCATATTCACCCACCCCCCGCCTGCTTGTAACACCAGGCTTTGATATTATCTCCACCTAAAATTCTTTCCCAAGCTCACAGTCCTAACCCAGCTGAATTATTTGTGTCTTCTCCTTGCTACTCTAGCAACCCACGCATCATGTAGCAAGGCATTATGACTCCTTTCACGCAAGACTCGCCCCCATGGACTGCAAAACCTTGAGAAGGTGAGCAACATCTTATTCACCTTGTTTCCCCAGTACATGTTGAACTGAATTCTATGGATATATTCCCATGCTTGGCTTATATTTGTGGGTTTCAATCTTTTTTTCCTACCCAAATAATAATAACTAATACACATGGACCTCTTACATGGCAGACACTCTATATTCAGTGTATCATTTAACATAGTAATCTTGTAAGTTACACATTATTATTCCCATTTTACTGATACAGAAAATGAGTGTTTTTATATCCTACTATAGCATTAAACTTTTTGCATACAGTTGCAGGAGTCCTTACTCCAGGGGCCACTTGTTTGCATTTGCTGTGCATGGTATGTTACCTGAGGGGCACGGCTCACCCCCACCAATGACCATGGCTCACACAAAGGTAATGATTCTTTGTGGGAGTAGGAAGGGTGAGACATGCCCTCAAGGAAATATGTAAACATTTCAGTATAAGGGATGTGCGCTTTAGTAAACACTGCTTGGAGGGTTTTGAAACCCACTGGACATGGGGTGAAGACTTTGCCTCACCTCCTCCTTGAGAACCACTGTTTATGATGAGGCCCATCTCACATAAAGACGTAGGGTAGGAAAAAAACCTAGTTCATTATGTGCATTTCGCAGGATGAGTGAAGAATAACTTTACTGAGTGATGCTGGTAGAAGAAAAGCTAGCTGTCTTACTGGAAAATGTGTCAACTCTCTTCCTGTTTCCTGAGTTGGGAAAAATAGGAAAATGGCCCTGACAAGCAAATGGTTGGTGGATTTATCCTTTGAAGAAGAGGTGAGTGGGCTTAGGCGATAAGTGGTAAGCGGCTGGGCCCACGCATTAAAAGCTAGATACATATGTTGCACACAGAACTTGTAATTGGCCACGCTGTACTTTTGAAGGCAGGATGAGTAGGGTGAGATTGAGTTAATTAAGTACCATGACTGACTCCTCAACCTAAACAGCCACTCGGCCACCTCTCACAGTAGAGAAAAGCTCAGTATAATCCTGCTTTGATGATGCTCCTTCCTTTACTGTGAAGACTTCCCAGCGCAGTTGTAAAATTACACCAATAATAAGAAAAGAATCATTGAAGAAAAAAGAATATCTACTTGAGAAAAATAATTCCAGGTTTCTAAGTCGGGCAGGATTAAGATGCCCTATTGAACACTAAGCGTATCCCTTCTTCCCCTAAATCTCTAATAAGTGATGACAAAGGACACACACACACAGAAAAAAACAGAGGATGGAAGGTCATTAGGAGATAAGACATGTTAAAAACAACTCTTGGAGATGGAGAAACGATGGAGAAGTGCCAGAGAATCCACCTGGGTAAGTGCCTATGACCAGGAGAACTGCAAACAGATGACTGACTGGGTCTTCCTGCCAGAAACTCAGAGTTGGTCTAAACTTGGCCATGCCAAAATGCTGGAAAATGCTGGTCTGAAACAGGGGTCATACGTAAAAACCTGTCCCTCCCCCACTTCTCCTCACCTTAACCTAGGGAGCTGAATACTTTCTGCCAACCAAAAAGTGGGAGAGGTGTTTTCAAAAGGTTGAAATGGTCCTCTAAAAAACATCTCCTTACTCTCCCTAAAAGTAAAGATGTCCCCATGTACACAGAGCTCCAATACTAGATTACATTGCCCCGTTTTTAGAAAAATCAACTTTTTCAGAGTAAAAGTGTTAGTTTAGAACAAAAAGTTGCAAAATTAGTCCAGAGAAATCCCTTTTACCCCACGCAGTTTTCCCTATTATTAACCTCTTAATTAGTATGGTACGTTTGTTTCAACTGCTGAATGATTTTGATGCATTCTCATTAACTGAAGTCCATACTTCATTCAGATTTGCTTAGTTTTTATATAATTTCCCTTTTCTGCCCTGGGATTTCATCCAGGATCCCACATTTCACTTAGTCATCACATCACCTGAGGTTCCTCTTGGCTGTGACAGTTTCTTGGACTTTCTTCGGTTCAATAACCTTGACATCTTCTAACATTAGCTATTTTGTAGACTGTCCCTCAATTGGGATTTGTCAGATGCCATTTTTATGATTAGACTAGAGCTATGGTGTTTTGGAAGGAAAACCTCAGAAATAAAGTGCCCTTCTCATAATATCGTATCAAGAATACGTGCTATCAACAGGACTATCACAGATGATGTTAGCTTTGATCGCCTGGCTGAAATTGTGCTTTTTAGGTTTCTCAGCTATAAAGTTACCCCTTCTTCCCCCTTTCTATTCCTTGAACTGTGCACAGCCCACACCTAAGAAATGGGGTGTTGCACTCCAAGTCTTTGAGGTCAGAATAGCTACATAAGTTATTGGATATTCTTCTACATGGGAGATTTGTCTCCTTCCCCATTTATTTATTTAATCATTTACATATATTAGTATGGACTCATGGGTATTTATTTTATTTATAGTTTGGGTTATAATCCAAAACTGAGTTATTAATTTTGTTGCCGAAAATGTTCCAGCATTGGCCACTGGAAGCTCTTTTATCTCCTACTTCCCTTTGACATGCCCCCATTGCTGTGATGATTTTTCGAGCACTTCCTTACTTTCTGGCACTATAAGATGTTTATCTTGTATATTCTCTGTCCCAGCAGTAGGGTAGGCCATTTCTGCAAGGAACCCTGGATCCTTTTATTGAAGAACGATATTAGAATCGAAGATCTTGGCATTGAGTATTATTACCTCATTTAACATACAAATTGGAATTAAGGATCACCAGACATTTAAGTAAATCTTGCAGTGTGGAAGAGAAAAATCAAAATAAATACCGAGCAAGTGATCTCCAAGATAACAGTACTAACCTAGGGAAAGAAAAAAATGCAGCAATCTTAGTGATAAGATATTGTATCCCAAATATAAGAACAGCATGCTGTGATAAAAGCTAAATTATGTGCCTAAGAAAGAGCTCATGAAAATAAAAAGGAAAGGTGATTACAACTGAAAAATAATTTTAAAAGTCAATAGAAACATTAGAAAATAAAGTCGAGTCTCAGCAAAATGAATACCAAAAGCCATAAGAGCATAATATATATATATATATAAAACATAAGACCCAGCTATCTTTCAAGGGATTCAACCAAGAGTTTCAGAATGAGAGAATAGTCAAAATGGTGAGGGAGAAATTATGAAAGAACTAGTATAAGAGAACTTCTCAGAGCTGAAAATTATAAATCTCTAGGTGGAAAAGTTTTAACGATTGAAAAATGGCCCTTATCTAGATACACATCGTGAAATTTCAGAACACCAAATACAAATAGAATACACTAAAAGCTTTCAGAGGGGAATATAATTGGGTCCTTAACAATGGAAAAAAAATTATATTGGCATTATATATCTCAACTTCAACATTGGATGTTAGAAAAAAATAGCAGAACACTTCAAAGCTCTAACTCTAAATACTTTGGAATTCTATATGCCAGCAAACTATCAGTTAGTTATTAGATTAGAATAGAAACGTTTCAAACATACAGCAAAGTGGAAATGCATATTCCACCAGTCTTTTTTAGGAGGTTGTTGGATGTCCTGGTTCAAGCAAAACAAAGGGGCACATCACAAAAGAGGGGCAGGGAGGTAGGGGAGAAAGGAAGTCATAGGCTTCTGTGGAATAAAATAAACTTAAATGTCAGAATGGCAGCTTTGCAGTCGGCCTGCTGGAGCCATCTGCCCAGGGGAATGCAGCAGGATAAATGACTCTAGGGGAGAAATATCCAGGAAAAATGCGACTTAAGAAATTTTGTGCTATCCCTTAAGATCTGAACAACTCAAACAGGCTCTTAGAGAAGACAATAAAAAGTAGTTAGAGATGCCAGGAAATTATCAAATAGCTGCAAAACAAAACAAAAAAAACTGTGAAGGAATGTTAGCATAGAATACCACTCAATGTATAGGTAATATTTATACAATCAAAATACATATAAACAATGCATAAACACTATACAGTCAAAATAATGTCAACAATGATTAATGAATGATAGTTGCATAACTCTACTAGGAGACAGGGTGAGAGGAAATAGGATGTTCTATATGGAGAAACATTTAATTATCAGAGCAGGAAGTCAGTATATAATGACTAAAATTGATGAATTAATGAGTGAAAAAGTCTAAATAGCAAAAGTGGCAGTCTCCGGGAGAAGGGTTAGGATGCTGATGGAGTAGAAAAGAGATAGTTGTTTTTTGTTATAAACTCCATTTTTTCAAGTATGTATAAGTGCTATTTGCATATTAAGTTAAAATGCATTGCATTTTAATATAGAGATGCAAATTTAGGCAACGAGTTAAGTGTTCGAGTTAAGTGTTCTGTGGGGAGAAGAAACTGGTTTTCTAGTTCTCCACTGAGAGAGAGAATGCATGCTATTGATTTGGGAATGATTAGCATATAGATGGAACTGAAGCCTTTAGGTTTTGAGCTTATCCAAAGAGAATATTGGGGACAAGGCAGGAAGCTTCACATGGAACACAGACATACCCAAGATAGGTGTCATAAAAGTTGTAGGAATAAAATTGGGGGATTGATCAGTGATCATAAAAGAGCTAACATTTTTGAGTTTTTGGTCTGTTCTCTTTACATGCACTAACTCATCTAACCCTCTCTATGAGGTTGATACTATAATATTATCTACAGTTTCCAAATGAGGAAAATAGGGATTTGATAGATTATATAAATTTCCCAAGTTCACACGGTTTATAAGGGTAGGAGTGGAGTTTTGACCAGGCGGTCTGTTTCCATGGCTCAGGTTCTTAGCACCTGGGTTATTCTGTCCTGTGCAATCCTGCCAAGAAATCAAGTAGAGGGACTGGCAGTTCCTTGGGTTCAGTGCCCACTGCAGCCACAGGCTTGCCTTGAAGAAGTACAGTTCCACTTGGACAAGGGACAGAGACTTATTCAACAAATAGTAATCAAACATCATAAATGTGCAAATCTCCATTTTGGACAATATAAAGAAACATAGAGATAAATATATGGCTTCTATAACCAAGGAGCCTCACTTCAGCTAAACTCTCTATTCATGACATCCAAGGTCCAGAGAAACCGTTAACAGTTAACACTTCCTTCCTCCTGTTCTGCAAATTCTATTATTAAAAAGGATGTTTATTTTTACCCTCCCAGCACTATATTCTTCAATTAAGAAGTAGATGCTGTTTTTACGATCTTTTTTAGGTGCTACATGCATAAGGGCAACTTGATTATGCTAATCAACGTTATTGAGTTTGAAGATTAAGCAAGGGCCCTCATTTCAAATCTAGGTATGCTACAGACAAACCAATCTGGGTTAATTTGGCATGTTTTTGTTAATTTATACGTGTACATGCTGTGTGTGTGTTGCATGCACATCTGTGCATTCATAAAGAGGGAGCCAGGAGCTCTCAAGTTAGGATAATACAAAAAAGGGAAAAAAAATTCTACTAATTTAAAATGATCTAATTTAAAATGACTATTCCCATCTCCATGAAGAGTGCTTTTGTTCCTAGGCTTTTTCCTGCTGTATTTCCTGAGATTTTGTCATGTTTTTCCATTCCTTTGTTTTTATTTCTCTCACATCCCTTCTTCTGTGATTGTTCTTTTAGGAAATACTGAGGTGCACAAAGGGCCTAAGTAACCACAGCATAAAAATGTCAGGAGTTTAGGAGCTGCTGAACAAATGAATGGCTGATGCAGAAGTAAACACCTTCACAGGGCATTTCTATTCTGTTCTGGCTTCCAGTCAAATTCATCTTGCTTGCTCTTTTTATTTTACGCATATTGATTCTAAGACTGTTTGGTGTAGATAGGGCTGTATCTCCTCACGGAAAAAGTGAGGGCATATAGATGTGCAATTACACTAGTTTAGCAACACAGCGTGATGCATTCAGTGAACAAAACACATTCTTCACCGGAGGGTTGAGCTTTCACCAAACAGCGTGCTCTAATTTGCCCTAATGGCCTGTCCTCTGAGCATGGCGGCGATCATCAGACAACGGTGCAGGGGGCTCCAGCTGAGCTGAATGGAAGCCCAGCAAGTTCAAAGCACTTTAAAGCAAGCCCCTCATTATGAAGTGTGCAATGCAATATTGACTATGGGAAAGATGGGGGCAATGAAAACGACGGCAGCATTGGTAAAAATAGCACACGTTCACGCCTGGCACCGGTATTTAATCCATTAGGAAGTCATTTCTTTCTCTTTTTCTAATTCAACATTCCTTTTTAAAGCCTCCTCAGATGCCAGTCGATAAAAGCAGCTGTGATTATCCAAGTAGCGGGTCGGAGAGTCTCAGACGGAAGACAAAACGGCTCCTCCAGGGGCAGCCTTAGGAAGCTCGGCGTCCCCTGCCCTTGGGGACATGGGGGCACTCTCTCATGCCCTTTGAGACCTGCTTCCTCCTGCCATGGCATGTAATCTTTCTGCAAAGTGTTCTCCTTCATGTCAATGAACTATAAAATCAGAGGCTTCCATAAACACAGCACCTGCGTGAAGTGGGACTCCAGTGCATAAATGTCTCCAAATATTCCCCATTAATAGTAGCCGGGAGCCACTCCTGTGGCAACACAGCCCTCAAGTCTAATGAACCATCACGCTGACAAGAAATACTTACTCGGGCTTAATTTCACCCTTTGGAAACATTCTCATCGAAGCTGTCTTACTGAGGAATTATTCGAAACATTTATAAGGATATTTTCTCAGTCTCAAATGTATAAATTAACCCCAAGTTTCAGTTTTCATGGGCTTTTCCTTGATATGGTAGAATTGACAAGTTTTGGTGACCTATATCTGGCAATTTCCAAAGTAGGTACCCTATTCCATTGGAAATATTGGCTGTAGGATCTCAGCTTAAAATAAAAGCGTTATTTTTCCATTACCTCATGCTACTTAGATTTAGGGCCTGGAATTTTCAACATTTTGCTTCAGGGGCAGAGATGCCTTTTGCTCTGCACAAGTATGTGCAGGGGCCAGAGAGGAGGGAGCAAAGAGCTGTCCAGGTGGCATCTGCGCATGTGATGAAAATGGCCCTTCCCTGC
>RJWJ010020241.1:0-29314 GCA_004363605.1 Indri indri | reverse complement strand
GGTTTGAGTTCCACTCTGGGATACAGTTTACTCCTGCAAAATAAGTGTGGTCAGGTCCGTTTTTGTTGTTCTGCTTTATTTTCTCTAGTATTTCACCCTCCACCCTCCAACCCACACATACTAAGTTCCTTTTTTATTCACTTTATTTATTTGAGTTTTACATTAAGATTTTATTCAAAAAAGAATTCCACGGCTAAAAAGAATGGAAAGACACCAGGTTTGCTGCCTCCAGCTCTGACAAACAATTTAAGACTTTGTACAAGATTTCTTTCAAAACTGAGCGCTGTCCCTATGATTGATGTGAAGTAACACTTGGCTGACAAGCACTCCACAGCTTTCTTTACAGTTTTAGGAATTCACTGATGGGTGAGCCTTTGGAAATTTTACTTGGAACAACAGATAAAGTAACAAACACCATGGACATCTGTGCAGTACTTTTCAGTCTTCACATTCGTTAATTGGCTTTGGTCCTAGCTGTCTCCTATGTGTGGGTTTCTGGGACTTGAAACTTCCAGAATCACTACTCGATAACCAGAGGGTCTCAAGTAAGCCGGTGGAATGGACATTGGACAGAGAAGCAGAAGGTGCTTTGGAAAAGCTGCACTAACATTTAAACCTTGTTTATTCCTTCAGATCCAAGTTCATACACTTTCAGCCACAGGTGTGTGCAGGACTCCCCTAGACTCCCTTACCGACACTCCCGGGGTGTGGGCCTGCAGGTGAGCCTGGGAAGGAGGCAGAGACAGAAAGAGAGTAAGACACATGGAAACAAAAAGAGATGAGGCCAGCCAAAAAATATTTGTTGCCAATAGCTTAAAAGGGGCCTAAGAGAATTATGAGAATTATTAACAGAACACAATGTATGGATCTTACTTATTGATTCGAATGAACAAACCGTAAAAAAAATGTAATCGATTGGGGAAATTTGAAGTACAGACTCGATGTTTGATAATGCTAAGGAATTACTGCTAACTTTTGAGTGTGTTAATGGGATTTTGGTTATGTTTTTACAGAGCACTTATCTTACAGAGACACCCTCTGAAATATTTATGGGTGAGATGATGGGATGTCTGAGCTTGCTTCCCAGTAACCGGGGAGGAGGAGTTGGTGAGGATGTCAGGGAAAGTTTATAGAAACCGGGTGATGGGCACATGGAGGTTTCTAATATTATTCTGCCACTTTCACGTATGTTTGAAATTTTCCATAATATGAAGTTAAAAAATATTTGTTGAATGCCTACCATGAATCAGGCATTGTGTGGGGAATGGAAGACAGAGGCAGGGATGTGAGAGACAAGAGTGGGGATGAAGGGATGGAGACAAAGACAGAGGCAGGCAAAAGTCTAAAGAGATAAAGGGAGCGGGGAGAGAGAGAGAACAAACGGAGGGGTGAGTGCTGTGTTCAAGGCCAGGTACAAAAATCAGTCTTCATCCAAATGATGTTGGGATGTTGACAAATACTCCAGCATTTCTTGTGCCATCCAGGCTAGGGTTAATAATGAGATAACTTGGACAGAAATCACTCTACCCACCACCAGCCAAGACAGGGGCTCAGCTCCTGGCAAAGGCTCCCCATATTATGTCTTTGGGGGTCCTTTGGGAGCCCAAGCCCAAGTGCATCCAGCCACCACACAACATCTCCCAGGCTCCCTTGCCTCTCTCACTGACCCTTGGCTCAGGGAGTTGCCTCCATGAGGTGCCTCTGTCCTTTCCACTCACTGGTCATTGGGGTTTCTCCTGGTCACTGCTCCCACCTCCAGTGGGTACTTCAGTGCATCATGGGCACCTCCATCCTCCCCTCCTATTGGTCTGTCCTGGGCACAGCCATGCCTGCTGGATAAACATTGCCACCTCTGCCAGGTTTTGCTTCTACCCCACACTGATAACTGTCACCCTATGGCCCAAAGATGGTGCTACCGCCCTCCACGTGACAAAATGCACACTGGTCTGTGGCACCATGGAGGAGACCAAGGCAGCTCTCTACTCTGACCCATGTGGAGGTGGGGAGAGCTGGAGCTGGGCTGCTTGTGCTCCAGAGCCTCAACTCTTCATTCAACAGCCCTTTCCATTTTCACTCATGGCGCCCTCTCTTCCAGCACACACATGAATCCATGGGGCTGAGGTGAATCCCGGGGACAGCCATCACACCGTGCTCAGCATCACTCCCCCTCTGATAACCAAGGCCAAGCACAACCTGCCCTTCAGGTGGAGTATCAGTCAGGGTTGTGCAGAGCAACAGAACCAGTAGGGTATATCTAGACAGTGATTTATTATGAGGGACTATCTCATGAGATCATGGAGGCTGCTAAGACCCACAATCTGCTGTCTGCAATTTGGAAGCCCAGGTCATGTAGGTTCAGTCCAAACCCAAAGGCCCGAGAACCAGGGGAGCCAATGGCATAAGTCTGAGTCTGAGTCTGAATGCCCGAAATCTAGGAGCACTGATGTCTGCAGGCAGGAGAAACGGAAGTCCCAGCTCAAGCAAAGAGCAAGTTCGGCCTTCCTCTGCCTTTTTGTTCTATCTGGGCCTCAATGGATTGGGTGATGGCACATTGGGAAGGGCAGTCTTCTTCACTCAGCCTACAGATTCAAATGCTAATCATGTCCAGAAACACTCTCACAGATGCCCCCAGAAATGATGTTCTACCAGCTATCTGGGCATCTCTTAACCCAGTCAAGTTGACTAAAATTAACCATCACAGATGGCTTTCTTCCTTTGAAGTTCTGCGGTCTCAGAAGGCCTGCCCACTACTTCCCACTCCCAAATGTCTCAAGCCACACAGACTGAGCATGGCAGAAAACAGATCCCTCCTCCACACGGTTCCCAGGAAGCAGGAGAACTCTGAGTGGGCAGACTACAGCCCCTTGTGCCCTGTGCTGTCACATTCAGGGCCATGGCACCCCTTAGTCCCATCCTTTCCCTAGGAGTCTTCTGTGTTTAGATTCAAGGAGATGCTCTGAGCCTGCTGGCCCAAAGTCCATCCAGACTTACTCCTCTGAGACCTAAGAGGGAGAGATGTGTTTTGCAGCAAAGGCAGACACTTCTAGCAATGAAGAAATGATTCCTCAAACCATACTCTGAGAGCACAGATGTGTGTAAAGGGTGCTATCGTGCAAAGGGAGGTGTTTCATCTTAAGGAGTGGATGAGTCCATGCTGCTCCCTCCTGGACGCCGGCATTGACTGAAGTAACACCCATAAAGCACCTGGTACTGAGCTCTTCGCTTACAGGATCTCTGTAAATAAGTGCTCCCCTCCCACGTCCTGTTCTTTCCTCCTCCTGCCCACCAGGAAGATCTCATCTCTGTAAAACAGGCAGGTCTGCTGGTCGCAGTTCTCCCAGGGGGAGTTTTCATCCTAAACCTTCTCTCTGTATTTGCAGGGTGACTGGGTTTGGGGAGAAGCAGGTAGATGAAAACCAATCAAAGGCTGATAAATAGCCTAAAAAAGGAAAAGAGGGCATAGAAGAAAAACTTAACCTACCTTTTGCTTAGATTTAGCAAGTATTTATTGCACATCTTCTATGTGCTAAGCATTACGTTAGTTTTCATATCCTATGAGATGAAAGTTATTATTTTGATTATAATAGTGATAATAATTACAATAGCAGCTAACATTTATTTAGCATTTACTATTTACCAGGTGTTGTGCTATGTGCTTTACACACACTGTCTAATTTTCACAATAATCTAACGAGGTAGGGACTTTTGTTACTCCCATCTTAACAATGAGAAAATGAGGCTGGGGGAGAGTCGTGAGTCCCAGGTCCCACTAACATCAGTGCCTCTTGCTCTGGTCCTTCTGACTCAAGGGTTGAGCTAGTGGCTGCTTGGTTATTGTGTTTCAAAGGCTCTGTCTGGGTATTTTGACTGTTATCTTTGGGAAACCTGTTAGGAGGCTTTGGTGCTATTTTTATTTTCTAAGGCAGTGACTGACTCTGAATCAGAAAGGAAATAGGCAGCAGAAAGAATTTCCCTGTTGTCGGCAGAGCACGTCACCCATACGTGCGACCCCGAGACACCCTGAGACGAGTGAACACCTCCGCCTCATTCCTCATTGCATAAGCTCCCTGGGATCCCATGACCCTATTCAGACCAGACGGTTTTTGACAATCCCAGACAGAGCTGTATGTCACTCAGCTGTGTCAGCAGAAGATTGTCACCATCCTTAGCCTCAGGTGAAGAGCTGGCAGGTGGAGGTGATTCCTCAACATGCCATTTCTCTCACTCCAGCTCTGAAGGGTGAGGTTTATCTTTACATTTTACTGCGCCCCTGAATTTAGTCCCAGTCCCACTGACCATCAGGTCTCTCCACCATTGACGAGATTTCTGAAATGCATGGATGTGACTTCTATCCCAGCCATCCCTTTAAGACCTAGAAGTCTGCAAGTTCTCCGTGGATTCTCCCATCTCATCTCCTCGCTGGTTCTGCCAGTTAAACCAGAGAGAGGCGCAGGGTATCATTCGGGACTCTTAAGGTTTCCTGCAGCTTGGCTGCTCGACGAGTGGTCCAAGACCTGCAGACTCAGCACCCACGGTTGGGCCTCCAGGATCTCACGCCCTGCTCACATCTGCTGAATCAGAACTTATTTTCAAGAAGAGCCCAGGTGGTTCACATATACATTAGAGTTTGAGGACTGCTCAGCCAGTGGTTCTCAGCCTTGGCTGCATGCTGGACCCATCTGGGGAATTTTAAAAAATACCAATGCCTGGTCCCACCTTCTGGAGATTCTTATTTCCTTGGTTTGGAAGAAGGAGTATTAAAAGGTACCCAGATGCCATATGATCCCAGTGTGTGGCTGGGGCTGAGAACCACTGGCTGAGGGAATCGGATAACCCCTACTTTAGCTGCACGGATGAAACCTAGAGGAGTGGCCCACTTGCAGGTGTCCTGTCTCAAAGAGTGCTAAGGGTGACTCCCTCCCAGGACTCTGACTGAAGAGTCCTCCTGCTTGCTCCCTGGCCAGGAGGAGCAGAGACCTCTCTCTTTTGTAACAAAGGGGGCTTCTTTGGCATCATTTCATGGGAAGAGGGGAGGTGGGGGAGCAGGAAGCTGCAGCCGGGGTGCTTCCTTTGCCCCGTGGCCAAGTAGTCCGTTCTGGCGAGAACGGAGGCATGACCGGCCAGTTCATCTGAAGGTCAGACACACTCGAGCGCCTTTCCCGAAGGGTGGAAAAGCAATGAAAGGAGTTGGACTTGGGCTGCTGCCTGGCCTTGCTTTTATGGGAAAAACAGAAGTTATCTCGAGGGAGGAGCATGAGGAGTGGGTGTTGCTGGCCCTCCTGGCATCACAGCTTGCGAAGGCAGCAGTGCCGGGCTGTGGCTCTTCCTGCTCCGTCAATAGCCCTGCCCGCCTCTCCATCCCAGCAGGGGCGCGAGGAATTCATCCACTGCACAGGCCTCACGTCAAGGCGGTTTCCTGTGGGCAGTTATTTTGGGAACAGGAACTGGATGTTTGGGAGGAAGAGGGGCAGCCAAGGGCCTGGAGGCAGGCGGTGGAGAGGAGAGGCCTGGCAGCGCAGTGACACCGAAATGGCCCGGGTGTCCAGACACAGAGGCAGCCTCCACTCGCCTCCGCCCCGGCACAAAGGCACGGTCACGTGGCGGCTGGGGCTGCGACTTGAAAGAGCTCCCATTGTCCACGCTGCCTCGGGTTTCAGGGAACCAGACACCAGAGGACCGACTTTTTTTTATTTTGGTTTTAAAGCAACAGGGGTGAAGGCCAACAGCATTTGCAACTCCGGAAGGCGGGGGTCTACACATGCACACAAGCCAAACAGACTTCTACGGGTTTGTTTTTCTGACACATTGGAAACCACACAGTTCAGGAGAAAATTCATCTCACATGCTCCAGCCTGCTTTCCCGGAACGTGTCCAGAGACTGCTGTGTCAACACTGCCAAACTCAGCAAGCTGCCCTCCCAACAGGATGGTATAATTTGCCAAGGAAAAAATCTCAACCCAGACCCTTGGGGAGATTGTGCATAGTTCAAAGAGAGAGGGGCTTGCAATTGGACAAGGCACTTCCCCGATTACACAGCTGTCACTGACCCCTCCAAAGGCCACTGCTGCATCCCCTCGGGTTCCCTGTTCCCAGACAGGGCTGCATTTGTGTGCTCAGCTGCTGTCCGTCCTACTCTTAAAGCGCCCAGGGTGTGTGTGTGGGGAGAGAGGGATGAGGCTGGGGTTGAGGGTGTTTCTCAGCCTTTCTCATAAATTCTGTCCCAGGCAGCTTGGTGGAAGAGGAAAGGGCTTTGGTGTCACCAAGACACAGATGTAAACCCCATGTAACTGCAGAGGTCCTGGTTGCATTTCCCTAAAACACGGATGAGAGACGCCTCCTTGCAGAGACACTGCAAGGAGCGAGGGCACTAAGGATGGTGAAGGTGCTCACCATGGGGCAGGGCCATAGCAGATGCTCGCTGAATACTAGTTCCCTCCATCAGTTTGTCCTTGGAGGCCCAGTGCAGGGATCTGTCTCTTCAGCTACAGTCTGAAGCCAAATTCTCTTACTTGGTTTTCAGGGGACTGAGAAGAGACAGCTCCCCATGGAATGAGCCCCAGTTCTCTTGGGCAGTGGGAAACTTCATCCAATTGATGCAATGACTCCAGTTAGTTCTAGGGTCAACTTAGGTTGTACAACTCATAATTTGGTCACAGCCCAGCCCAAAATGACATTGTAGGATTTCTTGTCTCTCCTCCTGGTTCTGAGCTAACTTGGGCTCTCAGGAGCAGGCAGTGGGTGTGAGTCTGTGGGGACTGGCTGCACGCTGGGAGGGAGAGCCTTGCTCTCCCCTGCCTTGGGCGCCCGCATGGAGGGTGGTGGCCAGCTCTCCCAGGCTGGTGGACTGGACACAGGCAGTCCTGCTGAGGCACGTTGCTCATGTCAGTCACACTCTGGGCGTGGCCGGTGGGCGCTCTGGTCTCCAAAGAGCTCTCTTAGAATCGAATCAGCCATGCCTCCCTTCCCGCATCCCCATGTCAACTGCACCCATTTTTGGCGTGTGTCTCCTTGAGTTACATTGCTCCCCTGGCAACTCCCAAGGCAGCACGCCGACTCTTTCCACCGGCGGGTGTAGGACCTGCAGAGCCTGCTCCACACCACCCCGTGGCTGGGGAAAGTCTGCTGCCTGCCTCCCGCCCCTGCCTGCACCAGCACCCTGACACGCTGCGGGCTTCAGCTGGGTACTTCTGTGAGACTGTCACCGTCAGAAACCTCCAGGAGAGAAGCAAAAGGCCTTTTTCTTCTTTCTAGGGTCTCCCCAAAGCCCATGAGGATCCTCTCCTATTTCTTGCTCCCCCCTCATGATGGTGATGATGACAGTGATGACAATGATGACGATGACGACCTCTGTGTGTGTGTACGATGGAATGTATGGCTTTTCTCTCTTTCCTTTTGGGTTGGGGGGGCAGCTCCCATTCTTGACATTGAACTCTGCTCTCCTCAAGTCCGGCAGAGGGAAACCTGGTTTTATCTCCTGCCCGCTTTGCGTCGAGTCTGTCCAGGCCCACACTCGGAGCTGTGTTCTCCAGCACCTTCAGGGTCAGGGATCATCGCTCTCAGTGCTGGGGCATCTTTGCAGCCGTAGATTATCTTGATTTTGGTTTCCAGTTGGGGGGGTCCTGACAAGAAGCCACAGAAGATCGAGAAGGGGCAATTTAATTAATATTTCACGTATCAACCTGCCACGGTTACATGATTTTAAAGCTAACTGGTTTCAGATCCCCTTTCGAGTTGCTCTCTTGCTACGGGCAGCCATCTCGTGGCTTCAGATTTCTGAGCCTTAATCTTACAAGGCTGGATCATCTCTATGGCCCCTTCCGGCTCCAAACTTCTAACATGTATGTGTTCGAGATTCTGGACGAGCCTCCATGCGCTGAGCTCTGGCACCCACGTGAAATGCAGTGAGTCCCAATCAGACTCCAATTTCTCTGGTAATGGAGGGGAGGTCTGGTATAGATTGAATATAATCCACTGATAATCCCAAACCCCACGTTAGCCTTTGGTTTTGATCTCATGTATTAGAGCAGCGAACAAGCTACAAAATTGACCAGTTTGAATTCTACCTGTCCCTTCCCCTCCTATCCTCTCAAAGACATGCTAATTTGATCTGTAATGTGGCCAAAGGGCAGACCGTGGAAGGGAGGAGAAGCCAGAGGCATGAAAAATCCCCCAAACTGGATCATCCACCCCCTGGATAATGGGCAGCTGCCTGCACAGAATGCTCAAGGAGTGCTTGTCTTTTTGCAGGCCGGCCCCGTCCCCATGCTGCGGCAGCTATAATCTCCATGGCAAAATGCATTAAACCGTTGAGTTCCTTAGACAAATTTCACCATTCCTCACTCAATTCATAGGCAGGCTAGACTTTTTCAAATTGAGCAACTGCTTAATCGACATATGGAAATAGCAGGGTATTTGAAAGACCTTACCAAAATGTCAGTATGGGGGCCTAGGAACCATGTTTTCTGCTGCCCAGATAAGTAAAATCAAATAGACACTTGAATAAATTTTTCACAGTTGCCTTCATAATTATAAATGTCCTTGTATGAGTACCCCTCAAGCCATAAATATACCCAACTTGTAAATATTGCTGAAATCCAACATGACCTTCACTAGTCTCTCTCTCTCTCTGCGCCGTGATCTTTTCTTGGAGTGCTGGGAATACCCATCCTTGCTAACCATGATCTCTGTACATCTCAGTTCACATGTTTGAGGAAGAAAATTTGATTAGTTCTTGGCCAGAAGGGCCAACAATGAATAGGCTGCCTTTGGGTCAGATGGGGATGTGTTCATTGCCTGCCCTATTCACAGTCCCTTAAAACCCTGACCACATGTACTTGGACTAGGAGTGGACATCTGAGCCAGTTGGTGCTTACAAAATTCCTGGGCTCTATGGCAACAGACTGAACCACCCATGTGGCAAGGTTCCTTTCCCACTGCAAACAACAGGTTGTACTACATGAGTCTCTGAAGGTCCCTCAAGCTCTAAGGTTCTGTTTTCTTTCCTAAGCCTAAAGACTCCTACAGTCTCCCAGATCCCAGCAGGGATGAGGACTCACTAGGACACAGCGCCTACCTTACAGCCAAGTGGCCAAGAGACCCTAAGCCAGGGTTAAGGTGGGGAGAGGACTGGGCTTCAACAGGAATGCAGAAAAATCAGGGCCAGAACTGTGACGACTGTGACCCTTAGGAAAGGAGGGACGATCAAATGGCAGGTCTAAAACAGGTGCACAGAGTGTCCTGGCAGGGCTGGACATCTGCATGCTTCTGGCATATGGAATGGGGTATTCCTAATTCCCTCTGATTTACCTTGAGGCTGGGGAGTTTCCTGGGGAAAAGATTCAAACTCTACTCCCAGGGGGAGGGAGGCCCCACCCAGACTCCCTTCCCTGCTGGTGCATTGTCCCCAGCTGCTGTGAGCTTGGCTGCCAAGGGCTCGTAGTTTTTCTCTTCTCCAGGGAATTGCCCTTGGCTAAACCTGAGGTTATGCATCTCACCCACAAAAGGCAGCCCCTGACTAATTTATATAGGAATACAAAAGGCCAGCTCTGCGCTTTAAAGTGGGACCAACCTTGTACTGCAATTAATCCTCCAGAGCACACCTCTGGAATCAGCCCCAGGCTAGTGCCGGGCTGAGACCACATCCCAGCTTAGCTCCTTTCTCACTCCATCCGGTTCCTTTCCCCAGAGACCTTTGAATTCCTGTCTCGGGCTTTGCTTCTAAGGGTCCCGACCTAAGTGACGTTTTGTTGCTTAATACCGGGAAAGGCTTGTGTTTTGGAGATTCTGGGGAGACCACTTTTTTTATACCTGTTTCTTTTATGTCTTTGGGATCTTCCATTCTAATAATGGGAAAATGTGTTAACCCATCAACCTGGTGGATTTATCAGGACTGTTAAAGAATAACATAACTCCTGCTCTACAAGGTTAATTGACTTAAAGCAGAAAGATTTTTTGTAGCGTTAAGGGAGGTCTTAATTTATTATGCACTGATAAATTTGTATAGTAACAATTGGGTTAGAAAAAAAGAATGTATTTGTGTTATTTTGAATTGCTTCCCAGACACACAAGTTAATAGAAATTGCTTAAAGACTATGGTACAGGCATTTCTACTGGGGACACTTTATTGTTTTCCTCTTAGCTCCTCGCCTTCATCCTCCTCCTCTTCTTCCTCTCTCTCCCCCTCATGTTAGCTATTGATACCACCTTCCTATTGCGATACTCATCTAAAAAATTCCAGCTCCGGTGCATATATCTTCTCAAAAAACCCACTGTATTCATTTTCTTCCTTCAGATAGTGATCTCAAGCATTTCGCCTGCTCTTAAGGAAGAAGCCCCCTTTCCTGACTACCCCCCTGCCACCGGCCCCCGCAAGCTGCTGCCCAGAGTCCCCATGTCGACTCTGGGCTCTGTCCCTCTGCTTGCTCAGGTGGTGCAGCCTTGCTCTGCCTTCCTTTCCTTTCCACTCAATTCCCCGACCTTGCCTCACACCCAGGGCTTTCCCTCTCACCCTGTCGTCCCTATCGTGGCAATGGCTGCTCACGGAGAGTCACTGAGCACCATGGCAAGAGCCGGCACCCACTGATGGGTCTGGACTTGCTCTGTGGGTCCATGTAACTAGTTTTCTATGCTGCATAACAAATTGCCGCAAACTGAGCACCTTAAAAAAACGTCCATTTGTTCGCTCATGGTTCTGCAGGTCAGAAGTCCTGGCACATCTTGACTAGGTTCTCTGTTCGGGGCCTCACGTTCCAGGTGTCCTTACCTGGAGGTTCTGGGGGGAAATCCAGGCTCACTCATGTTGTTGGCAGAATCCAGTCCCTGGCGGTTACAGGACTGAGGTCTCCATCTTCTCGCGAGCTGATGACCAGGATTTGCTGTCTGCTCCTGATGTCCAGCTGCTGCTGTGCGCCACATGCCCCGGCGTTCAAGTCAGCAGTGGGGAATCTTCCTTGCACTGATTCCTTCTTACACACCAAATCTTACTTCCCCTCTTTCTGATCTCTAAAACCAGATTTTAAGGGCTCATGAGATTAGGTCAGACTCATTTGAATAATCTTTCTTTCTGAAAGCCCACTGTGCCATATAACACAACCTAATCACAGGAATGATACCCTATCTTATTAAGACAGGGTGTATACCTTGGGGGTGGGAATTTGCAGGGACACCTTAGAATTCTGCCACCACCTTTGGTTTCTCATTTCTTTTGCTTGGTCCATAGTGCCTGGCTTCTACCTTAGCTGGTGCTGGCTATGACAACCTTTTCTGACCCTGTAACGAGATGTGGGTTCCTCGGTGTCAGGCAGTTGGAAATGTACCCTAGCCTCTGGAGCAGGTGCCCAGCACAGGAATGTGGTGGGAAGCCCAGCCAATGAGTCCTTTGGAATTATGATTGCTTTCTGCATGTGCATGGAGATAGCCACTGCTAACATTCTGTTGATAGTTCCTTCCATTCTTTGTACTTAACCATTCTCTGTGTGCATACCAACATGCAGCAAACACACATACATGCCCCGGCATGAACATACTTGTGTAAGTACATACAGACTTAAATAAATTGGAATCATAATGTATGTACTGCTTATTGTCCAGTGCTTATTTCATCTTCTCATGCCATGTTAAATGACTCTGCATAGTATTTATTGCACTTACCCAAGAACATGGGCTCTGGAGCTAGATTGCTCAAGTCCTTACCAGCTCTACATCCGTTGACTTATCCCTTCTGATCCTCAGTGCTCTCATCTGTAAAATGGACATAATAATTGTACCTCCTTTAAAGAATGTTTGTGAGAATTAAATGAGTTTGGAAGGGGGTCAGGGCACAGGGCTTGGCACGTTGTAGGTGCTCAAAAGTTTTCTATTTTTTTTTTTTTTGCATCATTTGCCCTTCAGTGATCACTATTCCTTATCAAGTGTTCTCATTTAGTGCAATTGGATTTCTCTCCTCTCTACCGATACCTTGGTTCTGCACAGTAGAAGTCATTATATAGACAATAGGTCAGAATTAATTAAACCAAGCTGGAAATTCCACTCTCTCCATGTGACTTGCCACTAGCCACCTATGGATTAATGTCACCCTGAAGCAAAATGAAGAATGGCAAACTCAGAGATAACTTTGTTTCAGAAATGGTGAGTTTGCCTTTTGCCTTTTTAATATAAATATAATCTTTTAATAAATAAATAGTAGGTATATATTCTTTTACTTTAAACTTTTTGTTCTAAAATAGTTCCTATCAATGGGAAGTAGTTGGACCCCAAAAGTTATTTCTCACTCTTGTCGTTGGTGTTGCTATTCAAAACTCTATTGATGGGCGTTAAAGTTTCCAGTATTTGACCATTATAAATGAGCCTACGGAGAGTGTTCTTATATGTGTATCTGTGTCCACCTGATGATTTCCTTGGAATACGTTGTTAAAAGTAGAATCCCAAAATAGGAGGTTTTCTGTATCTGCGCTGCCTGTTCACCCTGCAGGAAGTGTGTGCCATGCACACCCGCAGCAGCAGTGTGAGAGAGTGTAGTCACCATTTCCCAATTGGCAGAGTCACATGGGGGCTGCTCTGAAAAGACAAGGTGCACAAGGTGCACCAACTAATCCTCCAGATCGAACCTAGGTGTCACAATCATTTGTGAAGTGTCACGAGTAATTTATCGTGGATCATAATTAAAATCTCCAAGTTTGTACATAATTTACTTTTTGGTCCAAATTAGAATGGATTCCATGCTATTCCTAAAACATCAGGGCTCCTTATTGTGCATTTTTATGTGCTGTTTTGAGGAGCAGGGTTACTGTTACAAGAACGTGGGTTTCTTTTATAATTAGGAAAAAGAACAATTAAAGTTATATTTTTACAAGAGCCTAAGTGTAGGGATTATCTGTGGGCAGCAGAAGGGAAATCTCTTCCTCACAGTCTTCAGGTTGTTAGAGATAAGGTCAGTTCCTAGGCATGAGTGAAGGAAGTTGAGGAAGTTAAAGTCAGATAGCTTCAAGATTGCTATTTAAAAAAAACACATACAGTTTTCTGCTGAGAAAGGGACACCACTACTGGAGGATCAGAAAAAAGGCACAAAATTACTGAAGACATCGACATTAGAAACCATGGTTTTGTTGTGACTCCAATCAGCATGATCATGTGCCATGAAGGGTCAGAGAGCGTGGAAGGTTGGGTGACCCAGGACAGAGGCTGGGGGGACAGGTATGTCTGAAGCATATTGAGGATGCTGTCAAGAGAGTGTCACTGGCAACCAGTGTCAGGTCCAGGCTGCACAGAGAAGGAGGCCAGGTCATGCCCAGGGTGAGAAAGAAAGGATGGGAGAGCACACAGGTCCCAATACCAAAAAGAACAGGTATAATTTCATGTAAGTTCAAAAGCTTGGAGGAGAGGCACTGTGCTCAGAAATGAATATAATCAAGGTCAAAATCCTAAAGTCCTGAGCAGGGACAGGGATTGTGTTGTTGACCTGGAGGCAGGTAAACGTGGCTGGAATTATCGTTAGGAAATCCTATCAGTTAGATTTTGGTGTATTTCAAATAACCGCAAAACTTAGTGTCTTAAAATAACAACCAATACGTGGGAGAGCTGGGTAGGATAGCACCCCCTAGAAAAAGTTGTGAGTGGGCAGACGAATCTTGGATATTCAAACCATTGCAGAGCCAACAGTTCTAGCAACGTGCATGGCTGAGCTCTACTTTCCAAAGGAAGCACTTCGTTATAAAACAGCTCTAGATGCTGGAAAATCCTTCCTTGGACTGATCTGAAACTTTGCCTTCCTGCAGTTTCCACCTGTTAATCCCAGTTCTGTGACCTGGGCCAGGCAGAGGGGCCAAATCTTTGTCCTCTGCCACACAGTCACTAGAGAAGACCCTGAGACTATGAGGGGGAGCAATCTTTTTAATCTTCTGGGTAACACCCCCTCGTGTGCTTAAAGACCCTGATTGAATCTCTCTTCCTTGCCATGTGACTAGCTGCACACTAGTCCCCATTGCTCTAAGTTCCTGACTCAGACAATGAAGTTCATTCCCCCTGGAAGGAGAGACAGGAGGTTACCCCACCAGGAAGAGGGAATTGTTCGAGAATCCTCTGGAGAGGCAGCTGCACAACAGAGAATGTAGTCATTAGACAGGTAATCTCGGTATCCCTAAAGCCTAAAACAACCAACTGAGACAAAGGCAAATGTCCTAGGCCTCAATCATATGCTTAATTTTTTTCCACCATTACATAATAAGTGTAGACTTAGTTAAAATAAACATATAGCCTCAAGAGACAAAAATAATTTAGTAAGCAATTTTAACTACATTATCTCATTTAAACCTTCTAACAATCCTGCAAAATAGATTAAATTATTTCCATTTTATAGGTGGGAAAATCCACCCTGAGAAGGCTAGAGGAATCGGCATACTCTCACCAAGCTAGCCAGCCTTATTCTGGGCAAGCTGGACTACAGTGCCCACCTGCCACTTACGGAGGCGGATTTGGGAGAGACCCAAGTTTGGGGCACTCATCCGTAGTCCACATGGACCCTGCAGGGTAAATGGTGGTAACAATTCCTTATTCACAGTTGTAATTTGGGCCTCTGAATATCTGCGATAGGCAAAATAACAGCCCCCCACCCCCACCCAATATCCACGTCCTAATCCCCCAAATCTGCAAATATGTTGCCTTCTATGGTAAAGGAGACTTTTCAGATTAGGTTAAGAATCTGTAGATGGGAAAATGATCCTGGATTACCTGGATGAGTCCAATGTAATCACAAGAGTCCTTACAAAAAGGAGGCAAGAGTGTCAGAGAGAGAGAGAGAGAGATGTTGATCGATTTGAATATGCCATGCTGCTGGCTTTGAAGACGGAGGAAGGGACCACAGCCAAAGAATGCAGGTGGCCAAAAGGCAAGGAAACGGATTCTTTCCTGAAGCCTCCAGAAAAAAAACAGCCCTGCCAATACCTTGAGTTTAGCCGGGTGAGACCTCCGACCTACAGAACAATACATTTGTGTTGTTTTAAGCCAGTAAATTTATGGCAATTTGTTACAGCACAATGGGAAACAAATACAGTGTATAGTTGTGGTTCAAATTTGCTTGGTATATACAGAGGCAGACAAGAACAGATGCCCCATGTAGGCCCCGTCTTTGTCTGGGTTCCTCAGAAGGAGACCCTGAAACCAATGTGAGTGCACATTGCTTATTTGGCAATAGTAATATAAAGAACTGAGGAAGACAGGGAGGCAAGGAAAGCTCTTTCTGAGCACGTTAGCACTATGGGTAATTGGGGTGAGTCTGGCTGGGAGCCTTGGAAAACAGTGTGGAGCAGGCTCACAGATGTCCCACGAGGAGGGCAGGCAGCAGGGGTTTTCTCTGTTGTTGGTTGATGGCTGCTCTTGAGGGCCCCCAACCCTTCTAGCTTTTTCCCACATGGACTGATCCACATCCTCAGGCCAAGAGGGGCAGGTGCTCCCAGTAGGATGCCATTGGTATGTAGGGGAATGCCGAACGCCCAGGCAACGTGGTGGGCCTGATTTCCTAGAGGGTCTGATGAAAAACGACAGTCTGCTCCCCATTCTGCAGAGCCACGTGGACCTTTCGGAGCTAACTTGACATGTGCCTTGGGTTCTGTAATCCCAGCTAAAGGACTGAAGGATTGGAGACTCCCACTTCTTTCACTTGCTAGACCCAAGGAATACCTGGAGGGGGCGCTGTGAACAGCTGACTTCAGCAAGGGGAAGGTCTTTTTTTCCTGGACTGTGGCCTTTGATGGCAGAGTAGGGAGTTCCGGGTTAGGGATGGAAGGCATTTCATGAAGAAAAGGAGAAAGGTGCTTCATGAGGACTTGCTTACCTGATAAAGAGGAAGCTAGACTGAGTCTTGACCAAGGGAGGGGGATTAATGCTCAGGGAAAATCGAGGCGACCTAAAATTTTAACATAAAGAGGAAACATTCAGGTCTGATAATACATTCAGGTGTGATAAATGAGTCATCTGAAATACAACTAGAAGGGTGCTGTGCACAAAAGGATGGCAAACAGAGTCACCCTGTAGAAGAAGGCGACCCAGAAATTCACAGATCCAAGTGGAGAGGCACAGTGGAGACTACTCTGGCGAGACTAAGAGGTGGGAAGAACAATCTATTTTGCGTGAGGGGTTTGGTGCCGGGGGTGGGCTGGAGTGTCCCTCTCTAGCCTGCTGCAGGGAGCCCCGCTCTGCTGGGAACAGCACATTCCTGCAGTGCCCTGCTGACCACTTCAACTCCCAGCCAGGCAGGGGCAGCCACGAGGGGAGAAAAGTTATTCCGGAATTGATTGTGGCCACCAACAAAAAACTAGGTGCCAAAAGGGAAGAGATAAAAGCTTTGTATAATGCGATCATTTTACCTTGGGATTCATAAACAAAACATTGAGGATGGCAAGAAAATGGTTGCTAGACATCAGAAGGCAGATTTCCAAAACATCTGAAAAAATGAGTCCAATCCTGTGGCTAGAGGATCTCGGTGGTGACAAGACGTAAGAAAAAAATGGAAAATATAAAAATGAAATTATTACAATCCAAGAATAAGGCACCTCCAGAGAGATATGTGCCTGTACATGAGGTTCTCAGATATATTCTCCTTCGGAGGATATGAGGAAAAGACAGCAGGAGGGCGTATAGCCAAAGAGTATGATAAAATAAGACATGGGCTGGGAGGGCTTCGGGAAGACTAAATCCCAGGAAAACCCTTGACTACCCCAAATGCTTAAAATAATAACAATAACTGGACATTTATTGAACTCCTATATTCCAATCACTGTGCAAAGTATATTATCCTATTTGATCCTCATACCAATCCTATGAGGTAGGAAGAAGAAACTGAGGCTCAGAGTGACTTCCTGATAGTGCAGCTCACACAGCTAGTAAATAGGTTAAACAAAAGTGTTTGCAGGTGAGATGATTTACAGATGCTCCAACCAGTGCTCGAAGATGACTCATTAACCTGGAGAAATGTTTCTGGTAGTCGCCGGTGGGCTCTGCCTTTGGCACGGTTTTGACTAACGTTTTAAGGAATGACCCTGATATGTTATAGATTGCATAAAGCCAGGAGGCACACAGAAGGAACTTTGATAGGTAAAGATTCAAGGAGTTGGACTTCTCAGACAAAGGCAAACTGGTGTCTATGCACAGATTGAGGGGATCTCTGGGGAAATTTCTGGGGTGGTTTGTGGTGGGGCCAGGTAATCACAAATCTCATGAGCTGTCAGAGTGCTGTGGCCAGTCTTAGGAAGGCCTGGGACTCTGATGGTCTGCCCTGAGCTCCAGCACTCACATTTCTGATGGGGTCCCTTAGGCCTGGCTGGTGGTGAGGAGTGCCCAGGCACGCCACGCACTGGCGCCATTGCAGCACCCCGCTAAGTGTGCTACTGGGGGCCCAGGGCTCGTGTGATCCTGGATTCCACCTCATTGCTACCTGCTCTGCCTGGGGCCACTGTCTTGCATGCTCCTCTCTCCTGTCTTCCTTTGCAACATGGGCCTCTGCTTTCTATTGTCCACGAGTTTGTCAGAGCTTTTTGTCCATTGCAGGCCCCTCCTCTTATTTTTGAATGTGTTTATGTAGATATGTAACATATTATTTTAATATTTTCTATCATTTCTAGGATATGGCTTGGGAGGAGCATAGTGTGGTCTTTGCACAGTCATGGAAACCAGAAGTCGTTGCCTAAACAGACCACTGAAAACTATCTCTGAAGTCTGTTTGAGAACTATGGCAGGCAGCAAAAGTAAGCTATTTCTTTTCAAATCCAACTCAAAAGGCACAAAGAGCTGCTTATCCTCCTTGCCCATGAGACAGCCCACTCTCCCTTTTTTCACACATCCACGCAGGTGCCTCCGGGTCAAAGACTGAAAAGATAGACACAGTAATACTTCATCAAACATTTTCTAGACTTGTAGCAAATTTTTCTTTGTGAAATCTTGGAGGGTGGCTTGGAATATCTCCCAGAACAACCACTGCTTATAAAGTATCCAGTGAAATTATAATAGCTGGAGGCTGCAAAAAATAACTTATTTTGATGATTATATGTTTCAATTTTTTTCAATACAGATTACAAGAGCCAAAACTTTTCAATTTTTTCCTGCATGTGTATCTGAGTTACCAAAACTCCTCATATATGCCTTCTAATTTCTTCCTCCTTCCTTCTTTGCCTCCTCCCACCCTTCCTCCCTTCCTCTCTTTCTTTCTTGTCTTTGCAAGAAAAAATAAGAAAAGGGGAATTAAATTGAGACTTTTTGTCTCATCTTATTATAGAGAATATGTTCTACAAATATAACATGAAATATTAATAATATCCAAACGTGGTTTACCATTAGTAGGACTAGCCAGACTCCCAGAGTCCAATTTTATCCTTTGATATAAATCTCAGGAGATTTTTTTCTTTAAGACAAAACAACCTTGGAGAGCCAAATTCATCAGAATCAACCATGAAAGATGTAAGGTAGTATGGATGACGCGGAGGGGAGCAGAGCTCTTACTGGTACCCAAGAGTTTGGGAACATCATACAGAGTGAAGAAGCCCCTTGTCCTCCCTGGAGCCAAGATTCTTGATGAGCCAGCACCAACCTTCCTTTCCAGGTTGTCTCTCATTATTTCCTCTTGCTCTCACGTCCTCTCACACACTTCCTTTTTCTCTCCATATATTCACACACGCACACACACTTGTGCACACACACATGGAAAGGGAGAGTTGTACAGTTGAGAGGACAGTTCTGCAAATTAGGACCATCATGAGGATTAATATTCTGTGGCTGTTTTTACCCTTATGTATTTCAGGGATCAGCTGAAGATCCCCAAAATATTTTCAGAGTTGATGGTGAGGCTAGGGTTGCCAGATAAAATACAGGATGCCCAGTTAAATTTGAATTTCAAATAAGCAACAACTATTGGGACCTGTTCATACTAAAAAAATATTTGTCGTCTATCTGCAATTCAGTTTTAACTGGGCATCCTGTGTTTTTATTTTGCTAAATCTGATAATCCTCATAGGGGCAGCATATTAGTCAAGGTCTTTCCAGAAAAGAGACAAAACGCTCAAATTGGGTAATTTGAGGAGGGTTTTGAAAAGAGATGACTTACAAAGGTGTAGATGGCCCCAGGAAGGCACAAGGGATGGTGCAGTACCTGGCGTTAGAAACAGCAGGGCATCGTTGCTGTCCCTGAAGGGGCAAGGAGAGGGAGAGACTTTCAGAACCCAGGGACAGGGAGGCTCCCTGGGGAGGGCTGCTTGACAGGGACAGTGGCCTCTGGGTGAGAGGCTGAGCCCGGCTGGTGGCCTGGGGGTGAGAGAACCTGCTGACATGGCTCACACCGGTCGGCTTCCTTGGCAGAAGCTGTGTAGACAAGTGGAGACTGGATCTGAAGGGGCGAATGAAAAACATCCAGCACAAGGCATCTTGGTGTCTCCAGCATTGAGATGACGTGCATCTAGTACCTGATTAGGCCACGGCACTCTGGAGTGGAAACACTTCACTGTCAGCTACCTGCTTGGGAAGTCTCCCTCTGCCCTGGGACCGCCGAAGTGTGAGCTCAGGCCGAATCAGCTCTGCCCCTAGTGAAAGACAAACTCCCCTCCATGGGTCTGTTTTTCCTGGGTTTACTTTTCCTCTCTCAGATGTGGGCCTGAGAGAAAGTTCAAAGAAGCCTCTTGGCCTGCGTATTAGTCAGGGCTCTCGGGAGAAACAGAACCTGTGTGTGTGTGTGTGTGTGTGTGTGTGTGTGTGTGTGTAAGAGAGAGAGAAAGCGAGAGAGAGAGAGAGCCAGAGTGAATGTCTGGAGGCTGGCAAGTTCAAAATCTGCAGGGTGGCCTGGAAGACTGGAGACCCGGGAACAGCTGACGCTGTAGTTCAAGTCTGAAGGCTGTCTGCTGGCAGAATTCCTGCTTGCCTGGGGGAGCTCAGTCTTTTCTTTCATTCAGGCCTTGAATTGATTGGAAGAGGTCCACCCACATTATATAAGGCAATGTGATTTACTCAAAGTCCACCGATTTAATGTTAATCTCATCCAAAACAACTTCACAGAAACATGCAGAATAATGTTTGATCAAATATCTGGGCGCCATGGCCCAGCCAAGTTAACCTATAAAATTATCACAGCCTGCTTTCAGTATAGCCCTTGGCCAGAGACAGAAAGTTTGTCCTTGTCACCCTCCTGTGGTCCAGCTCAGCCACCAAGGTTGGACTCCTCCTGTGCAGTTTTGGGGCCAAGGTAAGAGAAAGCTTGCATTTTCCTCACCCTGGCCTCTTCTTTATTTATCCCCTAGGAGCCTGCAGTAGGTGTGCACAGGTGGCCAAGCAGTGGGGGATTAGGAATTTCGGTCCTCTCTTTTTCAGTCTTAAATAGATTGGAGGGTTTTAAATAAGAATCTATCACAGTCAGCAAGTTCTTTGTCTGAAATGGTTATTATGAGTTCTTGATCATGGAAAATATTAGAAGCCAGTATCATAAGTTCATTGACATACGATATGTTTCTTGTGAATGTTTGCAATATTGGGATTAATAATGGGCCATCAAACCTAGGATTTCTTCAAGCTTTCATGTGGACATTTCCTAGAAGAACCACTTGTATGATGGCTAGACTAGTATGATGGCTAGACTAATATGATGTGTATCTTTTGGAGAAACTGTGATATCTCTGGGAACAGATATGAACTGGTCTAGATACTCAAGAACAACTCAAATCCTTTGTATTAGAAATAATATTCAATTTACATTATGAACCCATTTTGTATTTCACAATTAACTGTGCAAAATAATCACCCTGAGAATGTCTAAATTCGGGACGTACTGTGGCATTTGGATTTTTATATTAAAAATTGCTCCTCCAGGTGTGTCACTAAGTCAAAGGATTCCAGCATTGCATAGATCAGAGCAAAAATTAGAACTATGGTCTCATCTTTAGATAAAAGCTTGTGATTAGTGTAAGGCTCCAATTGTCCCAACAATCACAGACGTTTCTAACTACGGAGACGAGAGCAGAGGTTTCTGCTGTGCTCCTGAGGTGTGAATAATGGAGGCCATATTGTCATTCTTATGTTTTGTGGCAAGACCTTCCTGCAGTCTTGCTGTGAGCTAACTATTGGTTTACCACATGAATAGGTGGAGTCACTTAATAGCATTTCCAAAAGATGATACCCCCTTGAATCCCAGATGGCAGGATGTTCATAAAGTATAAGAAAATCCCAAGGTCAACAAAATTCCAAATTAAGAACTCAGAATGTAGTATTGAGTTTGATTGTGTTTTTGCTGTAATATCATCAGCTGTGGATAAGCTTAGCTATGTCACATTTTACAAAGATTTTAATTCCCCAACGAGATTAGCAAGAAGTCCGATGACTCTCAGTAAAGGCAATGCCTAAGTGTCTCAGTTAAATTGTATTTTCAGTCTCAATAGAGTCTTATTTCACCCAGACCAGAGTACTGGGATAAAGTACGTGTTACTAGTTCAAGGACATCTTGTTTGATCAAATGTTCCATCAATCTGTTATTCAAAGCAGGAGCTCCATTTATAGATTTCAAGGGAATTGGTAAAATCGTTATTGAATGCTCTAAGCAGAGGATTGACATGTTAGATTTGTGTTTCAGAAAGGTCTTTCTGACTGCGGTGTGGAAATAGGTTTGGAAGGATAAAGATTAGCAGCAGGGAGAACAGCTGAGGGTCTACTGTAATTGTCCAGAGAATGGAAGGGTCTGAGCTGGGCCAGGACTTGGTGAGGAGCCATGTGTCTGGCCTCACGTGGTGGAGGCCATCAGTCTAGACTCACAGATCTCCAGTTACAGGGAGCGTAATTGACCACGTGCGCTGTTGCTGTGATCTAAAATCCAACTTTGTGTTTGTGTTGAGGCTGTGCTTCCCAGGGGCTGCTGTCAGCCAATTACTGATGGTGGCAGGAATGCAAATGCAGGAATGTTCCTGGGAGACCCTGAGCTCCTCTCATGGTGCTGTTGGCTCAAAACCTCCCCAGTGGCTTTGTGGAAACTTCCTTACACTGCACAGCAGTATAGGGTGCCTCCACCCAACCCTCCCTCCCTCCTTCCTTGCCTCAAGGCCACCCTGCATCGTGGTCTGAGAGCTCTTCCAGCTTTCCTGGCTCCCCCATATTGTATTTTGTAGGTGTTTTCCTCACGAAAAGTCCTTGGTGTCTGCTTCTTGGAGAAGCTGGACTAACACAGGGGACAATTTCAAAAATATTTTTACAAATAGAATTAACAAAGGAATGAGGGAGAAGGTTGAGCCCATGTGACTCCCACGTTTCTGACCAGCAGGAGGCTGGAGAGGGAGGCGTTCATAGAGAGAGAAAACCCAGGTGAGGAGCAGGTTGAGAGTTGAGGGTTTCTTCATATCTCTGTGGTCTCCAGGATGACAGAGGAGCCTCTGATACCGGAGAGACCACTCTCTGCCTTTCCTTACTCTAAGAAGTATAAAAATGTTGCTATCCCTGGCTTCTTCCCCACCTGAAGTGTCGGAGTGTGACGGTGCAGGCACCCAAGCCACTTCCTGTCACCAGTTAACTTTGTTCTGTCCTTCAGCTGTGGCAATTCCCAGCCTCCCACCCTCTTCCCAAAACCCCGCCCTTCAGGTCTCCGTGCCTTCACTCCTGCTCTGTCCTCAGCCTGGAGAGCTCTCCCAGAACCCTTCACCTTCTGAGATATTTCTCGTTCGCTGGCACGTGGCTGTGTAAAAGAATGGGAAAGCACAGGGTTTCAGTTGTGAGTCGGGTGCTCACCCTCCAGCTCTGTCACTAAGGCAGGCAGCAGTGGCACCCGTGGAGAGGACCTCACGGGGTTGAATTCTTGTACCACCCACAGGCTATGTGACCTTGGACAAGTTGCTTTGTGCCTTGGTTTCTTCATCTGTAAAATGGGGATAGCAAGAATCCTCATCTTATGGGGTTACTGTGGGGTTTCAGCAGTCAAACTTAACCAGAACTGACACACGGTCCGTGCTCGGTGTGGGACTGGGTGTTGAGCTGGAGAGTTTTTAACCTGTCTGGGCCCTTAATTGTAAAGCAAGGGTGTTAGACTAGACGACTGCTGTATCAGATTGTGCAACCTAATTCACATGCTGCCTCTTCCAAGAATCCTTCCTCGACCCACTCCCCGACTCCCACCCTGAGAGCCCATCATGCCCTGCTAGGCATTCCCACAGTATGCTGGGACACCTCTATTTGGTTCTTAGGCTTGTTTTGCTTTATATTTTACTTGCTTGGGTACAATCTGTCTTCTCCACTGAAGCTGTTTGAGGGCAGGGAGTATTCTTCCTTATAACTCCAGAGTGATCAGCACAGCAGGAACACAAAAATTCTTGTAATTAATTAAATTATTAAAAATGGCTTCTAGAGAGGGATGGTGGCAAAACTGGGATTTATTATATTAATAATAATAGGTATATTGATTAAATTCTCACTCATATCAGTCACTGTGCTTAAGTACTTTTTAAATAATATCTCACTTAACTCTCCTATCAGCCCTAAAGATAGGCATTATTATTGCTGCTTTGCAATTGAGGAAAGAGGCTCACAGAGATTTAATAATTTATTAGTGAGTGTCAGAACTAGGATAGAAACCTAGCTCTGTTGGCTTCTAAAGACCATGTTATTCATGCTACCTTGCCAGAGTCTTTGATGCTCAACAATCCTTAAACTCTTGTAAGGCAAATCTGTGTTTGTTATGGGCTGAATGCTTGTGTCCCCACCCCCAGACTCATATATTAAAACTCTAACCCCCAGTGTGGAGGTTTTTGGAGACGGGGCCTTTGGGAGGTAATCAGGTTTAGATTAGGTCATGATGGTGGGACGAGTGCCCTAGGAAGAAGAGGAAGACAGATTTTTTTTTCTCTCTCTCTCTCTCCTACACTCACAGATGGAAGAAAGACCATGTGAGGACACAGTGAGAAGGCAGCTGTTTATAAGCCAGGAAGAGAGCCCTCACCAGGAACCAAATCTGCTAGCACCTTCTTGGACTTCCCAGCCTCCAGAACCGTGACAAATAAATATCTGTTTTTTAAGCAACCCAGTCTGTGATAATTTGTTCTAGCTTCCTGAGCTAAGACAGTGCTGTATTTTATCTCCATCTGGAGCTAGGAGCCCAACAAACATCTTGTTGTCACCTGCCTGACAATTGCACACCTCACCCCCCATCCCCTGCAACTGTGGTTGCCATTCCAGGCTGGCTCTCTCCAGTGGTCCATGCACCAGACCTCTCCCTCCCCCTCAGAACATCCTGTCGCCTAAGAACCTTGCCAATTGGATGCATTAGAACACATGAAGGTGTTAAATACTCACAAGGTTCTTTCTTCAGGGCAAGATTCTTGTTCAGGCTGCTGATGCCTTAGATCCCACACGGGAGAAATTTGAGTCCAAGGCAGGCTGGTGGGGAGATACAGGGGGAACAGAAAAGGACCTTTTGGTCTCTCCTGAATTAGATCTCAGATCTCAGACACTGTCACTAATGCAGTTGCATCAGTTTCTTATGAGAGAGAGAGCATGCCGAAGGTGTGGTACAAACCTGTTTGTGCTCAGCTTACTCCTGGGGGGATCTGTTAATAGAAACATAGATCTAAGAAGGCCTCAGAGCCTCTCATTTCACAGTCAGATAACTGAAGCCCAGCAAGGTTACTCACAATGACACATCCAAATTGGCAGAAGCAAGGCTGGCGGGAAAGGATCGTCAAGGAAGGCACATCATTCTTAGATCAAGGCTCACGCGTGCATGTACTCCCTCCTTCCCTCCTTCCCTTTTCTTCTCCTCCTCTCACACACTTCCTTATTGCTTTTGCTTAGCGGAAAGGCTAAATCACAGCTCGTTTCCAGGGGTCAGTTTCCAGGGTAGGCAGGTGCTGAGGTTATGCAACCACATGGTGAATCTCTCTGCAAGGACAGCTCCAGCACATTCTCATGTGGTCGGCTCCTCCGCAGGGTGGCCGCATTTGTCAACAGCGGAGTGCAGAGATGCCTGAACAATCCTATCTGCAGGATAAAACCCTTCTTAAGTGTTTTAACTGTCTTAACCAAGCCTTTGAGGATATTACTCCATACTGCGACCACGGCAACCCTGTGGGCCACCCTGGGAGACACAAAAAGCCTTTACCAAGACCATTTAACCCCCTAAGTTTGGGCAAATAAAACATGAATCTACCAGGGGAAAATGAATCTCCAAGAAAAGGATTGTTTCCTAGGAAATTTATAAATGACCAAAATTGGCTCAAAAACTAGAAAACCTGTTCAGACCAATATTTTATGGAAGATCCTAAAAAGTTGTCCAAGAATTACCTGAAAGAAAAGTTACCAGTTCCCCGTTAGAACATGATTGAATAATTTTGTAAAAAACTTTTAAGGAATCAATTTTTTGCTGTATAAATTATTTCAGAACATAAAAACATGAAAATCTCTGATTCATTTCACAAAGTAAGCTTAATCTTGATACTCAACTATGACAATTGCATTCCAAAAAAAAAAAAATCATAGACCGGTATCATTTATGAGTACAGATATAAAAATTCTAAATAAATAGGTTACAACTCAAAAGTATAGTGAAAAGAATATGCATTGTGACCAAGCAGGGTTCAGGGTTCTAGGAATGCAAAAATGTTTTGAAATCAGGAAAGCTATAAAAAGAATTCATCACATCAGTAGACCACAGAGCATTAATACAGTTTACATCTATTCCTGATGTTTAAGTATGAGTAGAATGATAATTACTTGAGGTGCTGGTTGTTCCCAGTTTTTGCTCCCAGATTTTTTTTTCTCCTCTCTTTTCAACCACGTTTTGTGTCCTTTTGTGGCTGATCTCTACAGACCATATCTCCCGGGTTCTCGGGTCCTCTGCCTTCAGACTGTGTTCAGCTACTGGGTGTGGGCAGAGGGTGGATGGTGGAGGGGTTGGGAATAATTGTTCCCTCCTCTTCTCTCCATCCCTGCTCTTCCAAAGTGGCTGTGTTCCTCTGTGGCTACAGCTCCTCTAGGTGGTCCCTCCTGCATGGCTCTGTCTTTCACAAGATCCAGAGACATTCCCCCCCAACCCCTTGTCCCTTCAGGCCTAGGGGTAGTAACTCCACTGTTGCTAGTTCCTGGACACATCACCACCTTTTTCTGTTCCCTTAAGCCAGCCTACACCTCTATACATAGTTTCCTTGTTCAATTCTGTTCAGTTAAATCTTTTTCAGCATACTGTCTTCCTGCCAGGATCTTGACAAATGCATCGAGCATGATGAATATTATTCATTACAGACCAATAAACAACATCATATTTATTAGAGTAGTTAAATTATCTGATAATGTAATAATAGGGGGGAAAACCCTATGTTTTCCTCTTAGACAGTTTTTGGGTCAACGAAAAAATTAAAGCTAAAATTACAAACTCTAGAACTTAGCAATAATAAAATAGAGCATTTCAAAATTAACGGAAGATGACCAAAACTGATTTCACAGGAAAATAAAGCCATAAACGTATATATTATAAACTACAAATGATTAAAAAAATGTATTTCAGAAGTTAGGAAAAAATATCAAGGATAACATACGAAAAGCATAAAAATAATAAAGGAAAAACTAAAATTAATAAATTACAAGGCAAAAAAAGAGGAAACATAAATTAAAAACACTGACCACTTACGTTAGAGATGAAAAAAACATTAGAAGGGGAATTAACAAGAGCTACAGAGGACATTAAAAAAAGTTCCAGGGAATGCTTGGCAAACCTAGGAGCAAATTAAATTGAAGCCTGGATGAAACAATTAAGCGCCTTATAAAGCATAGAAATTACCAAAATTCACCCTAGAAAAGATAAGAATTCGAAACGGACCAATAATCAGAAAAGAAATTAAGACTAAAACATTCCCTAATCACCAAGCCCAGGTGATTTCTCAGGTAAATAATTTCAAACGTTGTTATGAAATTATTTGAAGACAATAGAACTCATTTAGGAATATTGACATAAAAATTGTAATAAAAAATGAGCATCTAGAATAAACAGATAATGCAGAAGGAAAAGCCTCTTTCATGAGAGCAACAAAGAAGATGGGCTACCTTAGGGATAAAGATTCTGCCAGGCACTAAGGTCTAAGGGCCAGTTTGATGCCCTCACCCAGACCATGACACAGGAAAAGAAAGATCTGTTTCTACCTTACTCATCCACAGATAGAGTGGCCAACCATCCTAGTTTCCCTGGGACTGTCCCAGTTTAGCAGGAAACCCCTCCCTAAAATAGGAAAAGTCTTGATTTCATCAATGGGTGCAAAAGTTGGAAGAAATACAAAATCCATATAGCAGTCCCCAAAATAGGAGCTGAAAGCAAAACTGTATTGAGTGTCAATTGATGCTTTTCATATGTGCTGTCAGGTTTTTCCCTTGAATGATTTTGGCAGCCATGATTTGCTGTTCACAACAATGGGTCGTTTACTGTTGCCTCAGTCCAAGAGATGGGACATAATGTGCAATTTAAGTGCATTGTAACTGTGAGCATTAACAGTTTCTCTGTAATTTGCATTTGGATTAATCCTTGGGCCTTGTATGGAAATAGTGCTACTTTTATTGAAACAGTTTCATAGATATATAATTCACATGCCATAAAATTCACCCATTTAAAGTGTACACTTCACTACTTTTTGGTGTATTCATAGAGTTATGCAACCATTATCACAAACTAATTTTGGAACACTTTCATCACCCCAGAAAAAAATCCATATTTACTAGAAGTCAATTCCCACACCACCACCCCACAATGTATACCCTAGGGCAACCACTAATGTACTTTCTATCTTTATAGATTTGCCTGTTCTGGACATTTCATATAAACAGAATCATATAATATGTGGTCTTTTGTGACTGGCTTCTTTCACTTAGCATCATGTTTTCGAGGTTCATTCATGTTGTAGCATTTATCAGTACTTTATTCCTTTTTATGCTAAACAATATTTCATTGTATGGAAATATTTTATGTACTCATTCATCAGTGGATGGATATTTGGGTTGTTTCTGCTTTTTGGCTATTATGAATACTGGTGCTATGAATACTGCTATTTGTGTACAAATTTTTGTGTAGACATATGTTATAATTTCTCATGGATATATAGCTAGGAGTGGAACTACTTGGTCATATGGTAACATTATGTTTAACCTTTTAAGGGAATGTCAGACTGTTTTTCAAAGCAGATGCAACATCTTACATTCCCACCAGCATTGTATCAGTGTTCTGATTCTTCCGTATCCTTGCAAGACTGGGTATTTTTTGACTTTTTGATTACAGCCATCCTAGTGGGTGTGAAGTGATATCTCATTGTAGTTTAATTTGCATTTCCACAATGGCTAATAATTCAGAGCATCTCTTCATGTGCTTATTGACCATTTTTTGTATATTTTTGTTGGAGAAATGTTTGTGCCGATCCTTTGCCATTTTTTGATTGGGCTATTTGTCTTTTTATTACTGAGTGATAAGAGTTCTTTATATATTTTGGATACAAGTACCTTATCAGATACATGGTTTGCAAATATTTTGTCTCATTTTATGGATTGTCTTTTAATACTTTCTCGATGGTATTCTTTGAAAAAAAGTTTTAAATTTTGATAAGTCCAATTTATCTTTTCTTTTGTTGCTTATGCTTTTGGTGTTATGTCTAAAAAACTATCATCTAATTCAAGTCACAAAGATTTGCTCCTATTTTTCTTGTAAAAGTTTTATAGTTTTAACTCTTATATTTAGGCCTATGATCCATTTTGAGTTAATTTTTATGTATGATGTGAGGTAGAAGCCCAATTTCATTTTTTTCATGTGGCTATCCAGTTGTTCCAGTACCATTTGTTGAAAAGACTATTCTTTCCTTGTTGACTTGCTTTGGCACTCTTGTTTAAAATCAATTGACTGTAAATGTAAGAGTTTATTTATGGACTCTCAATTCTGTTCCATTGATTTGTATGTCTACTTTTATACCAGTACCAATCTGCCTTAATTACTGTAGCTTTATTGTAAGCTTTGAAATCACAATATGAATTCTTCAACTTTGGTCTTCCTTTTCAAGATCGTTTTGGCCATTATGGATTGATTGCATTTTCATGTGAATTTTGTAATCAGCTTGTCAATTTCTGTAAAAAATCATCTGAGATTTTGATAAGGATTACATTAAATTTTTAGATCAATTTTGCAAGTATTACCATGTTAACAACATTAAGTCTTCTGCCACATGAACATGAATGCATATTCATTTATTTAGTTCTTTAATTTCTGTCAATAATATTTTACAGTTCTCAGTGGACAAGTCTTATACTTCTTCTGTTAAGGTTTTTCACAAGTATTTTATTTTCTTTGATGCTA
>RJWJ010020240.1:0-29312 GCA_004363605.1 Indri indri | reverse complement strand
GGTGGCTCACGCCTGTAATCCTAGCACTCTGGGAGGCCGAGGCGGGTGGGTTGTTCTGAGCTCAGGAGTTCGAGACCAGCCTGAGCAAGAGCGAGACCCCGTCTCTACCAAAAATAGAAAGAAATTAATTGGACAGCTAAAAATATATATAGAAAAAATTAGCCGGGCATGGTGGCGCATGCCTGTAGTCCCAGCTACTCGGGAGGCTGAGACAGTAGGATTCCTCGAGCCCAGGAGTTTGAGGTTGCTGTAAGCTAGGCTGACGCCACGCACTCGCCCCAGGCAAGAGAGTGAGACTCTGTCTCAAAAAAAAAAAAAAAACTGTTGACATCTCCTTTCTTCTTGTCCCAAAGTCTCCTCCCCTAAGATAAGATTATTACCAATTTGATGTATCTTGTTCCAGACCTTTTCCTCTAAAATTATGAAAATATATAATTTAGTTTTGTGTTTTCATAAACATTTCACAATATCTAGTATTCTGTGCCATAATATATGATAAAGGTGAAATTTAGATTTGGTGAGAAAAAATGTGACTTACATAACACAGTCATGTGTTGCTTTAACGATGGGGCTATGTTGTGAGAAATGTGTCCTTAGGTGATTTCATGGTTGTGCGAACATTATAGAGTGTACTTACATAAACCTAGAGGGTATAGCCTACTATACGCCCAGGCTGTATGGTATAGCCTGTTGCTTTTAGGCTACAAACCTGTACCACATGTTGCTCTACTGAATACTATAGGCAATTGTAACACAATGGTAGGTATTTGTGTATCTTTATTTAAACATATTTAAACACAGAAGAAGTATGATAAAAATGCGGTATAAAAGATTTTAAAAAAGTGGTACACCTGTATGGGACACTTACCATGAATGGAGCTTGCAGGACTGAAAGGTGCTCTAGGGTGAGTGAATGTGAAGGCCTAGGACATTACTGTACACTGTTATAGACTTTATAAACACTGTGCACTTAGGCTACATGAAATTTACAAAAAATTTTTCTTTCTTCAGTAATAAATTAACCTTAGCTTACTCTAACTTTTTACATCATAATTTTTTTTTTTTTTTTTTTTGAAACAGAGTCTCACTCTGTTGCTCGGTCTAGAGTGCCATGGCTTCAGCCTAGCTCACAGCAACCTCAAACTCCTGGGCTCAAGCGATCCTCCTGCCTCAGCTTCCTAAGTAGCTGGGACTACAGGCGCTCGCCACAATGCCCAGCTACTTTTTTGTTTCTATTTTTAGTTGCCTGGCTAATTTTTTTTTCTATTTATTGTAGGGGTGGGGGTCTTGCTCTTGCTCAGGGTGGTCTCAAATTCCTGGCCTTAAGCAGTCTCCCCTCCCCCCCTCGCCCTCCCAGAGTGCTAGGATTACAGGCGTGAGCCACTGCGCCTGGCCCCTCTCACATTTTAAGGAACTGCCAAACTGTTTTCCACAGCAGCTGTACCATTTTACATTTCCACCAGCGATGCACAAAGGTTCCAATTTTTCTGCATCCTTGCCAACACTTATTTTCTTTAAAAGTTTTTTTTTTTTAATTTTTTTATAGCCATCCTAGTGTGAATGTGTTATCTTTTAAAAGTGTGATTTTTCAGAACGGCAGCAAGTAGTCTTGTGATTATCTGTAGTTATTTTATGTCTTGGAAGATTGTACATTATTAGGTGATAAATTTCTACCAGGGCTTGTTTTTCAAAAACGTGTTTAAGGAAGTTCTCTTGTTCCAAGGATTTCAGAAACCTAATTGAAATGTAAAATAGCAGATTTATTTTATGTTTACATCAGGTACGACCAAAACTGCCACTTTTGAAGATTTTGCAGGCAGCAGGTGCACAAGGTGAAATGTTCACTGTTAAAGAGGTAAGCCATCAAAAACAGAAAATTCTTAGTTTTAAGAACAGTTGAGAAATAGAAGTCAGCGAATATGTAGTTCTGAAATCAGTCCTAAGAAAAGAAGTTCCACTTCTGAAGTATTATTGGAGGGGCACCTTTTGCTCTGTTTGAAAGCCTAAGTTGGCTTTCTCAAATAAAAAAAAGTTGGATTTCTCATTTCCTTCTTTTTGAAGCATTTATAAGCTAAACATAATATTAACCATGAATTCATTGATCCAAGAGTTCAAATGTAAAACACATACAGATTAAAAAATGACACTGTGATTTACAGGATGTGTTACGAGGCAGGAATTAAATGCAGTGGTTTTCATTATAAATGTGTCACTCTTCTGAGCACTGTGAGTTATTTTAAATACTTATGCATTTAAATAACTTATTTAACTTCTGAAGTTTTTTTTTAAACAAAACCAAATTGAATTCTTTAAGTGGAAAAGACTTAATATTAAAATGTTAATCTGTTGGAACGGCTTATATTTAGTAGGGTAGATACCTAACCCTTCCTAAACAGAGGAAACAGAATTATCAAGCTTTTTATTTATGTACTTATTTTTTTACTTTTCTTAAAAACTTCACATCTGTCAGCACTGCCATACTCCTGAGCCATTACACCTCTCAAGGAAACAAATCTAGAGGCATTTCCAATTTTTCTGGAATATCTACATTTTATTTTAAATTAAGTGCATCATTTTGGCCTGTATCTCTAAAATTGTGATACATAAGACTTTTCCCCAAACGGTTATTTAATTTTGGATTTTTATGTCATTAAAGTTGTTATGATGAATTATGCTATCTCCTTCCTTAGCATGGTAGCGTTTTGCTAAGTTTATGCAATAAGCTTTCTGTTATGAACCTTTACTAGTGCATAAAGGGGAGTTTCCTGATTTTTGGTTTTTAATCTTGGTTCTCAGTGTATGTGTTGAGGCAGTTATGATATAATGAGAGTAGTAGTATTTGTATACAAATTTAGAGCAGTGTTTTAGAAAATCCTATTTTATATACTTACAGAGTAAATTTATTTTTTCTGAAAGTTAGACAGATATAAGTGTAGAACTCCTGTTTCTTCTAGTAGCTGTTTTTCCCAGCTAATTTCTCCCTAGATTGCTCAGTAGTTGATTAGGTGTGAACGCTCAGCTAATCCATTAATGTGGGACACGGGGGAGGGAAGGTTGTGGGAGGAACAGTGGGAACCTAGGAACATCATTACTCCAATATAATGGGAACAGTGTTGGTAAAATTTCATGCAGATATCTAATAATTTCTGAGAAATTGGGGCCTACAGACAACTGCCTTGGTCGCTTGTGATCTGTGACAACAAAATTTTTACTTACATTAAGTGAACTTAATTATTAAGAAAAAAATTTTTAATCTGCCAGATATAGAAAACATTTCAATAGATTTAATTATTTTTGTTAATCATAAAATTCAGCCAAGTTCATTGGCAAAAGGTACCAAACTGGATGATATATGAAAGGTTATAGGAAATGCTTGTCAACCTACGTAACAAACAGAGGCTCTCTAAAAAACAGGTAATTATTTGGAAATAGAGCATTGCAGTGGGAATATATCCATGCCATAATAAACTCTGTGTGTATTCAGGCAGACAAAGGGGTTTGATTTTTTTGTTTTGTTTTGTTTTGAGGCAAAGTCTTACTCTGTTGCCCAGGCTGAAGTGCGGTGGTATGATCATAGCTCACTGCAGCCTCTAACTCCTGGGCTCAGTGATCCTCCGACCTCAGCCTCCCGAATAGCTGAGAACAGGTGCATGCCACCACGCCTGGCTAATTTTTTTTTTTTTTTTTTAAATTTTTTTTGTAGAGATGGGTTCTTGCCATGTTGCCCAAGCTGGTCTTGAATTCTTGGCCTCAAGTGATCCTCCTGCCTTGGCCTCCCAAAATGCTGGGATTACAGGCGTGAGCCACTGCACCAGGCTCACAAAGGTTTTTAAAGGAAAAAATGAGGGGATAACATAATTGTTTTGAAGTAATTATCATTGGCTACAAAGATCAGTAACAAGGATGATGCCAGTCCAAGGTTGGCCAGGCAGTTGCTGGGCAGATGTCCTCGTAGAAGTATTTTTTGTATAAGGTTGTGATGGCCTTTGTGTAGGGCTGTGTTGGTTTTTTTTTTTTTTTTTTTTTTTTTTTTTTTTTTTTTTCCTGAGACAGAGTCTTGCTCTGTTGTCTGGGCTAGAGTGCCATGGCGTCAGCCTAGCTCACAGCAACCTCAGACTCCGGGCTCAAGTGATCCTCCTGCCTCAGCCTCCCGGGTAGCTGGGACTACAGGCATGTGCCACCATGCCTGGCTAATTTTTCCTGTTTTTATTTGTTTGGCCAATTTCTTTCTATTTTTAGGAGAGACGGGGTCTTGCTCTTGCTCAGGCTGGTCTCGAACTCCTGAGCTCAAATGATCCGCCTGCCTCGGCCTCCCAGAGTGCTAGGATTACAGGTGTGAGCCACTGTGCCCAGCCTTAGATTAAATTTTTATCTGATAAACATTTGGATTCTATGTTTTATGTACTTACAGTGCTGAGGGCTTATTGAACATTGAAGCTTTTTGGCTTTATTTGCCTGAAAGAATTAAGTGAACACACATCAAAAGCCTAGAATGGTTGTTTATGTGCCCCTGGACTTGGAAAATATTTTATGATCCAGGCGAATTTAAAGTTTATTATTTCTAGTAATAATAATAAACCTTTACTTGGACTGGTGAGAAAATTTTAAGAGGATATCAGGTGAATTCACCACTTTTTCTCTTTGTCAGATCAGTACATTGCTGTGCTACAAAGTCTGGGTCTGTTAATTGCCAGAAAAATAATGATTAGATGGACATAGTAGCTGGGAGCAACCCTCCTGTTATAAGATCTCTTGCACAAGCACTGGCAGTCTTGTAAATATGTTATCTCTTTCTCTGGAAAACTAACTAACTGGCCAGGCGTGGTGGTATGTACCTGTAGTCCCAGCTACTTAGGAGGCTGAGGTGGGAGGATTGCTTGAGCCCAGGAGTTTGAGGTTGCTGTGAGCTAGGCCGACGCCACGGCAGTCTAGCCCGGGCAACAGAGTAAGACTCTGTCTCGAAAAGAAAGAAAGAAAACTAACTTACCTTACCTTCTCATAATTAATTTGTGTTTTTGGCGGCCAGTGGACAGATCATTTCATGGTATTTTATTCCTACACAGGTCATGCATTATCTAGGCCAGTATATAATGGTGAAGCAACTTTATGATCAGCAGGAGCAGCATATGGTATATTGTGGTGGAGATCTTTTGGGAGAGCTGCTAGGACGTCAGAGCTTCTCCGTCAAAGACCCAAGGTAAAAAGTGAGGGTTTGCGAGTCTTTTTGGGTACTTATACCTAGCCACTTAATCTCCGTAGGTTATTAATGGTTTTTTGTTACTTTAGTCCACAAGTGCTTAAGCAAAAGGCCTACATATGTTAGGTAGCCTGTGAGACACTGAGAATACAGTAGTGAGCAACATGGATGGTCTCTGTTTGTGGACTATTCAGAGTAATGAGACAGTGGATGCTCTTCCCCATCATAAATTATCACACCAGTACATGGTAAAATTACACTGTGATAAGTGCCACAGAAAAGAGGTACATGAAGCAGGGAGTGGGTGGGATTTAGAGTGTTAGGAGTCAAGGAAAGGTTCTTGCAGTGAAATTTGAGCTGGGAGCTGAAGGATAATTAAAAAGTTCATTAGAGCTGTGGTCCCCCACCCCCAGACCATGGACCGGTACTGGTTTGTGGCGTGTCAGGAACCGGGCTGAGCAGCGGGCAAGCAAGCAAAGCTTCATTTCTATTTACAGCCCTGCTCCATCGCTCACATCACCGCATAAGAAACTGGTCCCTGGTGCCAAAAAGGTTGGGGCCACCAGATTAGAGGGGGTTGAAGGAGAGCTTCAGGCAGATTTAACATCATGTGTATAGGCCTGGGTAGGAGGGAACTTGATGTGACCAGGTTAGAATTTTGTATAATAATTGTTGGAGAGAGAGGAAGAGTGAGCAGATGAGAGAAATGTAGAATTGCTGAGCAGTTTGAGGTCGACGATGAGCCTAATAAGACTCACAGTAGAGTTCATTTGACCTGTTAACTTTTCTCCAGCTGCATGGGTTATATGGTCATTAGCTTATACAGTCAAAAGCTAATTAGTAATTAGAAACCAGTGTTCTTTCTCTCTATAGCTTTGTGATGACTTCTTCTAAGCTCATTGTCTTAAATTAAGACTCCTCTCCACCCTGATTCTCCAGTTAAAATCTAAAAGTTAACTCCTAGAAGGAAGGAATAGTTTCTACAGGAAATCTCCCCACTTGACTTCCTGTTAGCTTATGAAATAAAATGTAAATCGGTTTTTTTAGTGGGGGCAAAGTAGCACAAGGGCCTGGGTATTAACTTCTTAATATTTAAGTAATTAAAATCTATTCTGGGGAAAAGATTCTGCCTCTCTGTGCCTTGTAGAGAAAGTTGGGTGATAACATCCCAGAAATATATTTAATATTTAATGTAAAATGACTGATGCCTTCAGAGTAGCATTTGGAGTTGTTAATTTTTTGTTTTGTCTCTTAAACAGCCCTCTGTACGATATGCTAAGAAAGAATCTTGTCACTTTAGCCACTGCTACTACAGGTATGTCACATCATATTTCTGCAGTCTGTATCATAGCTTTGAGTTCAAGGGGGCAAACGACGGGAAGGCAAGGAGGGTGAAGGTGGAAATGGAATGCTGTCTTTGGCATGACTGGGAGGAATATATACTACACGTCATACAGAGTGTCAGTACTATCCTACTTAACTTTTCATTGTAAAAAATCTCAAACAAACTGAGGATAGAGAGATGCTCACCTCCTAGACGTACTGTTAACAGTTTGTCACATTTTGCTTCATCTAGACATACTTTTAAAAAAATCTCTAATAGTTAAAAGTCTTTTTTCCTTCAAACATACAATACCATTATTACACACAACAAAATAATAAACAATCAATAATAATTCCATAATCCTAATAGTTTATATATTGTTTCCCCCAGTTATCTCAAAAATATCTTATGTTTGGCCTGTTCAAATCAGGATCCAAAGTCCACACATTGCATTTGGTTGTATCTCATAAGTGCCTTTAATTTATGAAACTTAACCCTTATTTTCATGTCATTTATTTGTTGAAGAACTGAGTCATTTTTTCTGTAGAATTTTCCACATTTTGGAGTTGGCCGATTGTATCCTTGTGATTGTGTTTAATATGTTTCTTTATCCCCCCATTTTCAGTAAATTAGTAGTGCTTAAATAGATTCCAGTTTAAATTTTTTGCCAAGAAAGCTTTGTAGGTGGTGCTTTGTATGTTGATGTGTTTTATCACATCAGACTAATTATAAGGTCTGCCTGTCTCTCTTTTAGTCACGTTAAGATTCTGTGATCTCAGGTGGTATTAGTCAGATATATCCTTTACAAAGATCCTCCAAGAACCTTTCACCTAATTGTGTTAGCTTTCTGTTATCTGCATGCCAATTTGTCTAATCTTTTGCTTGATTCCAGACCTTTTAAATACTACTCTTTGAATTTAATCTATTAGGTATGTGCAGGAAAGTGGCTGCTTGGGGTCTGAGGTCTCCAAAATGGTGGTGTATTAGAGATAAGTGAATACACTGGGTACAACTGAAATGTAACTCTGTCTCACTCATTTTCAGATAATGAAAGTTTTTTACCCCCTCTACTACAGGAAGCCCTTTTGTGAGCTTCAACTTAGATTTTAGGTAATATGTCCTTTAAAGAAAGCCCAAGTTTGTCATTTTTTTTCTTTGGGACAGTCTTGCTCTGTCATCCTGGGTAGAGTGCAGTGGCATCATTGTAGCTCACCGCAACCTCAAACTCCTAAGCTCTAATGATCCTCTTGCCTTAGCCTCCCGAGTAGCTGTGACTGGAGGCGAATGCCACCACATATGGCTAATTTTTCTATTTTTGTAGGGATGGGATTTTGCTCTTGCTCAGGCTGCTCTCAAACTCCTGAGCTCAAGCAATCCTCCCGCCTTGGTCTCCCAGAGTGCTAGGATTACAGGTGTGAGCCACCATGCCTGGCCTGTAATCTCTTTAGATTGGCTATCTTTTGATAGTTTACTGAAATAGGTTGAAAAGAATTTGACTCCCAGTGAAGATTTCGTTGTTAAAGTCTGGGAAAGAGACTTTGCTCTCATGTGGAAACATGATTGTGAACTTACATTGAATTTTGAAGCCTATTGGTTTCATTGAGTCATTGGCCCACTTCACCCGCTTCATATAGCTGTAAATTTCTGTTTGAGAGGGAAGGCCTTGCAAATGATATGGCAGCTTTATTGGAATTCAGTCACTTGTGAAATAGTATGGCTTGCCTGGGATAGTCACTGACAGCTTGAAATACATGGAGGATTTTATAATAGCTGATTTACTCTTTCAGTAAAATTTGTTTTCTTTTTTTACCCCCTTTGGCCATCCCGAAATTTGTTTTCTGATTGATCTAGTCTCTGAATATCTACAGTGGGTATAATTCTTACTTTTCCCCCCTCTCATTTTCTTTCTTGTACTTTCTGCATAATTTAACATGCCGTATATTATAAAGAGCATTTCTATAAGCAAATAGTTGATCCTCACAACAGTCCTGTGAGGAGTGTCAGTAGATGAAGAAATTGAGGTTTTGCTTTTTTTTTTTTTTTAATAGAATGGATTTGCCCAAGATCAGATACCACTGATAAGTGGTAGACAGAGATTTCTTCCTATGGTGCCATATAATGATGTCTTCTTAACCCTTGCTTGTAACAGAATTTGTTCCTCCAGTTTTTTTTTTTTACAAATTCTTTTCCTCTGAACACCAAATCTTTAAAATGTTTTTATTCTTTAATTTTTCATTTAAAAAAATTCAGATTTAACAAAAAAGTTGCAAAAATATTATATAGAGTTCCCATATTTTCTTTACCTAGACTCCCAAATGGTAACATTTTATATAACTATAGTTTAATGATCAAAACCAGGAAATTGCCCCCAAGTAATTCTGATTATCTTCTGACTTACACTTGCATTGGTGCTTGTGGTTGGCCATCTCTCTTGGTTTTCATAAATTGGGTTGCATGTGTTTTATTCGAAAGGACAAATGAGAAAAGTGCTTTTCATATAATTTATTTTACATCTTTGCAAATGGGTTAAACCTTTTATTTTGATGGTTGAAGAAAATGCCATTATTTAAAGCAAAGGTGGTTCTTTCTAAATCATTTCTCCAAATTCTCCCTTGTATACAAATAAAATGAAATAGATATGACAAACTTTGTATTTATTTTAAAATTTCTTTTTTGCATTGTGGTTTCCCCAGATGATTTCTTTTTGCTCATAATTGTCTTAACCTAAGTAAGGTAGTAAGGCTTTAGAAATATAAATGACATTAGTAATAAAATTACTTTATTAAAGAACTGCTGCACCTGTATTGTGTGTTAATGGAACTTTGCTTCGAAGACCACTGTGGTCAGAAAATGCTGTCTCTTGAACTTTTCAGTGTCTCCCTTTATCTATAAAAATGTTTCTGGAAATAATGTTCTTTATAATTACGAGTTTGAAAATGTTTGCTTTATGCAAAACAACTCAATTGTCAGACCAGTTGTAGGATCTGTTTTCTTTCTCTAGCAGTCTTTATTAGATGATGTTTTCCACATGTCCTATCTCTGAACCTGGTAGTGGTTGATGAACTTGATCCACAACAGACTTATTTGGGTGCATCTCAGTTATATATAGCCTCATATAATGAATGGTCCGGATTATTAAATTGTCTGCAGCTTGTTCTTTTCCTGTAGTCAAGTTTTTATCTTCTGCTTGAATAATTTCTAAGTCCTTGGAATACATTTCTCTCTTAGACCAATGCAGTATCTAAGAATTTCTCTCTGTTGGGTTATTGTTTTCTTTGTTTCTTTTTATTGGCCTTGAGAAAAACTTTATCTGCCTCTTCTTTCTTCTTAGGAAATATTTATAGTAACTGGGGAAAAAAGACTTGATGAAAAACATCTAATCTGTATATAGGTGATGGGAATTTAAACCATGAAATTATTATTGACACTTAGAATGTAGGTTTACATGAAGATGCTATTGTTTTATGAAACAAGTTTTGGGAAAATTTCCAGATTTTAAGAGCTCATAATCCTGTGTAACTTTAACACTTGAAAATCAGCATTAAATTTAAAAAGCCAAACACTTTATGTTGTTTATAAGCTAGGCAAATTTGGTAATACAGGAAGAGATGACAAAAATAGTCTCCATTATTTTCTGCTTGGAAACACTTCATGTAAAATTTTGAAAGCCTGCTATGGGAAAACATTTTTAGTCATTTTTCACTTTTCCCCAGATGATATTTTGGTAATATATTTCGAGTATGGCCTGTCTTGGTCTTCGTCATTTTTATCAGTTTTGATTTTTCCCTTCTTATAAATGAGAGCCTTGTCCAGCGGACTTGGAGAAGTACATCTCTAGGGACCAAACCTGGCGCTAGGGTTGTTTTCTGAGGTCCTTTTTGTGTGGAAAGAATGGTTATTACCAGGGAAGGTTTTCCTTTTGTTTTACTTGCTATCCAGATGCTGCTCAGACTCTCGCTCTCGCACAGGATCACAGTATGGATATTCCAAGTCAAGACCAACTGAAGGTAAAATCACCACACGGTGACTTCTTTTGTTGTACAGAGTGGCCCCTTCTCTGTACCTGTGGATCTTGGACTCCCAAGACCTTTCCGTGAATGTGGTAAGAATTTAATAGGAAAGGTTCTTGGGAGCTCACAGACCAGGGACAGAGTTAACCTTCTCTGTTCTGCCCATAACAGAGTTCCAGTCTCTGAATCTTTCTTTGGGATGTAGCACTTCTGATCTTCAGTTCTTCCAGTTGCATTTTCTTTGGGTTTGTGTGTGTCTGTGTATGTCTGTGTGTGTGTGATGTGTGTATGTGTTTGAGGAAACTGCTTTTTAGATTTTAACAGGTTTGTTGCAGTTAAGTTCATGTCAGGCCGTTTCCTAAAGCTTCCCCAAACCTGGGGAAACTTTATGATCATCTTGGTAGATGGTGAGGGTTTCACATGTTTTCTGAATTATGCCTAATTTGTAGTAGGTTAGAGGCTTTATACAGATAGCCTGTTGTTAGCCTTTGCCTAAAGGCCAAAATCTGTTTTCCCCCCAGGTTTGGGATTCTCCTAGCTCTGTTCGCAGTGGGTTGAGGAGAGGTGTTGCCTTTACTTGATGACTGTTGTGAACTCCAGAGTTCTGTTTCTTGTGTGTAACCCATTGTGTTGCACACTAACTGGTGAGCCAGAATGGAACTGCTACATCCCCTGGTCTCAATTATTTCTACTACACTGATAGACGCCTTTCCCTTCTTTCAGCAAAGTGCTGAGGAAAGTTCCAATCCCAGGAAAAGAACCGAAGAAGGCGATATTCCCACACTGTCTACCTCACAGCATAAATGCAGGAATTCTAGAGCAGGTATGTTTTAGATTAAGGCTATGTAGACCTGTTTCTCTTTCTTTCTTTCTTTCTTTCTTTTTTTTTTTTTTGGTCTCTTCACGTGAAGTAGGAGAGGTATATGTTACAATTTCTCATTCTTTTCTGAAAACCTTTTATCATCATTGTTAACTATGAAGATGGTAGTGCTTTTTTAGCAACCCATGATTACTAGGATGGTATAAGACCCTTCCGTTAGCTGGCATGCTAATAGAAGATAGCTACACCTTTATCAGTTTGTTACCTGGTGAATTTTCTCTATATATGAATTAAGTTGCCTTGGCCATTTTAATCTTGATACCCCTGTATATATTTGATTTGGTTAGAATTTTTATTTTGATTTGTCTGCTTGAGGCAAAGGCTAATTTTCATAGATTTTTTAAGTTTGCGAAGATGATAAGATATACTTAGTATCATAGGGCCAAGAATGAGTTATAAGAAGCCTCTTACAGGTTTAGCTTCCCTAATCCAAAATGCTCCAGAATCTGAAACCTTTTGAGTGCTGACATGATGCCACAAGTGGAAAATTTCACACCTGACCTGATGTGAAAGCTTGCAGTCAAAACTTTGTTTCAGGCACAAAATGATTAAAAATAGTGTATAAAATTACCTTCAGGCTATACACTGTATATGAAATATAAATGAATTTTGTGTTTAGACTTGGGTCCTATTCCTAAGGTATCTCATTGTGTATATGCAAATACTCCAAAATCTGAAAAAATTTGAAATCCAAAACATTTGTAGTCCAAAGCATTTTGGATAAGGGATATTCAACCTGTAGTTTCTTTGCTCTTGGATGGTAGTCACTACATCTTTGCCATCCTATTAGATATTGATATGGTCAGGCAAAATGGGTTAACTGATATTTGCCCTAACACTCCACTTTGTAAAATACCTCCTAAAATCATGTGAGGTTTTTTGTTTTGTTTTTGGCAAAGATGTATAAAATCAAATTCCCCAAAGGCATTTTATGTCATGAGGGTTTCTAGTCTAGGCACCTGGCTCACACTTGGACCAATGGCAGGTTAGGTCTCAAGCTATGTCCCAGAAAGCTATGCTGCTGAAGTTGTTTTAAATGTTTAAATTAAATTTGAAACAGTTTATTATGTTGAATTGATTTAATTTGCATTTGAACATAAACTGAATTTTGGGCTACCTAGTTACCTCAGAGCTATTCCATTATACATGATATTAAGTGTGCAATCTGATTTCTTTAAATCCAGGTCCTTGCTTATTTCTCCTCAAAAGGCTGTTTAAAAGAACAGCCAATTTAAGAGACTGTATGTAGTTTATGATGGAAATTTTGGGAATAGTTTAGTATTTTCAAGAAGGACTATAGATAGGACAGAATTTTTATTTATGAAAAGAATGACCTATTTTCATTCCCTTCACAGTAAGTTGTAGAGCTTGAATAGAGGAAAATACTTTAATATGGCACCATCTCAGGAATTTGGTTTCTAATAATTTCAGCAATGAGAAAATAAAAATGTAGTTGAAATTTCCCTGGCCACAGATAGGTAGGATCAGCATAATTTGTAAGTGGAGAGGGTAAGCTTATATTCTGACAGGGACTCATTTATTGCAGACATTCGTTTTTTTTTTTGTTTTTTTTTTTGCCCTCTGAACCCAGCTTTTCCCAACTCCAGAAGAACTAGGAAGAGATGGCCTTATTGCAGAAATTCTTTGACCATATGTACCTTAGCACATTTAAATGTCCGTGGTTGCCATCAGCAGGCCTAATGCATTGGGAAGAGGTAAAAGAGACTGAGAAAGTAGGAAAAACCTAGAGCACAACAAAAAAGACTGGAGAATGAGAAAGAAAGAATTTCTTGTGATAACAACAAATTATATTAGTAACTGCCTTGAATGTCATTCAAGATTTTTTACTTGAAATACGTGTGGCCTTAATATTTGCGGTGTTTCTAGATACTTTACTCCAAAAGAGGCCATTGATCCAGAAATGGCATATGTATGTATTTATTTGGACAACCTAGAGTTAAGTGTTTTATAATGGTTGTTACCTACCAAAACATATGAATTATTGAGAGATGTCCCAAAATATGTGAGACTGCACTGACAACCTTGTGATTGCCCATTATGGTCTGTACCACCTTGCGTCAATCAAAAGGGTTAGGCCACTATGTATCACCATTTGCAGTGCAGTGGATCAAACTGTATCAGGCATTGTTATATACTAGAGTAAGTGATTTTTAAGTTATTACAGTCGGTAGGAATGTTTACAATGCCAGTAAATGACCATTCAGAAATCCTTTAGGAACAATGTCATTGTTCAGATACTTTCAGACTTTAAATTCCTTGATAAATGATTATCTACTTTTAGTGTCATTACTTGCTAATGAAGCCTAACCAGGGGAGGAGATTCGGGCTCTGACACTAAGATGGATACTTGATTTCTTGTTCTTTCTTACTGAGAATAGGAATCTCTTTTTTTTTTTTTTTAAACCTGTCTTATAAAGAAGTTGTAAGTATTCTAAAGAAAGTCTTGGTTCCTAAGTGTTATATGCATAGTTATTATCATTTGACTTCTATAGGTGAAGACTTGGTAGAAAATTTAACCCAAGGTGAGACAACTAGGCTGGACCTTGGTTTTGAGGAGTGGGATGTAGCTGGCCTGCCTTGGTGGTTTTTAGGAAACTTGAGAAACAACTATACGCCTAGAAGTAATGGCTCAACTGATTTACAGACAAATCAGGTAAATTTCACATTTGAAGGGGGACTTTTTTTTTTTCTTTTGAAAGAGTAACATTCTTGGTTACTCTTTACCACACATTGTATTCTCTAAGAATTCTTATTTGCTGCTATGACTTTAAATACCGTGTGAATGCACATTGATGTGCAAATCTGTATCTTTAGCCCTGACCTCTCCCCTAAATGCCCAACTTCCATGTCCAGCTGTCTACTTAATTCCTCCACTTAAGGGATCTGCCATTTAACATGTTCAAACCAGAACTCTTGATTTTTTTTTTTTTTTTTTTAAAGAGATGGGGTCTCGCTGTGTCACCAGGGCTGAAGTGCAGTGGCCTGATTGTAGCTCACTGCAGCCTCGAATTCCTGGGCTCAAGCGATCCTCCTGCTTCAAGCTCCTGTGTAGCTAGGACTACAGGCATGCGCCACTGTGCCTGGCAAGCTCTTTTATATTTTGTAGAGATAGGGTCTCCCTGTGTTGCCCAGGCTGGTCTTGAACTTCTGACCTCAAGTGATCTTCCTCCCAGAGTGCTGGGATTATAGGCCTCAGCCACTGTGCCTGGCCTGTTTGTTTATTTAATCAAACACTCCCTTCCCAGAATTTCCTCTTTCATTTTCTGTCTACCCAGTTATTCCAGCCAAATATTAAGAAAATAATTGATTTCCTTTTCTTTGTCATAGCCCACATTCAGGTTATCAGCTCTTTATCCAAAATATATTTAAGCTATAACCAGTTTTTACTACTTGCACTGTCATAGCCTAATTCAAGCCATCATCATTTTTCATGCAGGTATTGTTATGATACCTCATACCACAACTGCTCTAGCTGTTCCTATTCTTGTTCATCGAATAGTTCAGTCTTTTTGAAGAGTAAATTTTTTTTTTTGAGACAGGGTCTGACTCTGTAGTTCAGACTAGAGTGTGCAGTGGCATCATCACAGCTCACTGCAACCTCAAATTCCTGGGCTCAAGCGATCCTCTTGTCTCAGCCTCCTGAGTAGCTGGCACTACAGGCGTGTGCCACCATGCTCAGCTGATTTTTTTCTATTTTTCTATTTTTCTGGAGATGGGGTCTCACTCTCGCTCAGGCTAAGAATAAATTTTTAATGGTAAAGTTATATTATATCACTGCCATATTATATCTCCAGTGGCTTCAGAAAGCAAGTAGGATAAAATGTAGACTTTTTATCATAGCCGTACCTGATTCAGCCCCCTCCTTCCTCACGTCCTATCATTTTTCTTTATTCACTATGTGCATTTTAGGCATACCAGGCTGCTCTCTGATGCTGCAACCCCAAAATTCTTCCTCAGGCACCTGAAATTTGTCCTTTCCTCTTTCTGGAATACTCTTCACCCAAATCCTTTCATTTCTTCAAAATTTAGGACCCTGCTCAAATGTAATTTCCTCAAATAGGTCATCTCTAGTCACCAAGGCTGGCATGTTACATGGTTCCAGTGGTATACATGCACTTTTTGGGAGTGGTGGCCCTGCAAAACACACAGCCAGTAATAGCCTCCTCCCCAGCCACGCTGCTGCTTTATCTCTTTTAATATCCTCCATTGTACTTTGTACTTTGTAAAAATATTATTTACATTTTGTATATGTATTTATTGTCTGTTTACATCACCGGAATGTAAGGCCCAGGGCTTTTGTATTGTTCACGATTCTGTTCCATCACCTAGTATCTAAAACGGTATCTGTCATATAACACACATCTTTTAAGTATTTGTTAAATAAATGAATGAGTATGTACAGTGGCAAAATAATAAATTGTCTCATGAGTATTGTAGAAAAGCATATAATAAAATGTCTATAGATGAACACAGAAAGTTAGTTTTATGTATTTAAAGGTGTTTAAGAATTCAGAAAGTGTCATGGCAAAAGGTTTGGGTCACCATCAGTATTTCTCATATTTCTTCAATAAGCATCACTGACCATTGAAGGAAAGAACATGTCAAAACTAATGGTATCTTTTCTAGCTTCTCAGAATGTGTGATCTGTGAAAAGAATGTAGGGAATGTATTCTATTTGAGCAACTGTGAGTCCTTACCTTGGAAGCTCTTCAGTACTGTTTCTCAGGTGCTATACCTGATTTAGTGTGAAAATAGAAAATTCCTTGCCAGGCACCCTTATATCCATTCATTAATTTGTCCATAGTAGGTGCCAAGTAGATATCTTGGATCTGTCGAATTAACATGTGTCCATTGAAGAAAGGCAAGATGTTCTTTGGAGATGTAGTGTGAAGATACTGAGTTTTGGGTTCATTTGTGTTGGTTCAACATTTCTGATAAGCCTCTGACTACAAACTCATGTTTGTTTTTTTCTATTAGGATGTGGGTACTGCCATTGTTTCAGATACTACAGATGACTTGTGGTTTTTGAATGAGTCAGTATCAGAGCAGTTAGGTGTTGGAATAAAAGTTGAATCTGCTGATACTGAACAAACAAGTGAAGAAGTAGGGAAAGTGAGTGACAAAAAGGTATGTTGTGGGAAAATTTCATGTTGGCTGTATTTATGTGCTCATGGTATAATCTCTTCAGGTCTCTTTATGTCTCTTCATACAACATATTACATAATCCGTCTTTTTACTTTTTAATATTTTTTGATACCCAGTTTTAAGGTTCATGTTAAGTTAACCAAGGCTGCCTTAAAAATAAAGTAGAGTTTCATGGTGAAGCTCCTACTTCATTAGAAGCAATAAGCTACCCCCCCGCCCCTGCCCCCGCTTTTTTCCTTGTTTATCTAATCTTTCATTGTGAAGTTTTTTCTTCTGGAAACCTTGTCTTGTTAATAAGGCAAAGCTCTAAATGGTCTCAGCAGCCTGTAGGATAAAAATCCTTATTTCTTGGAAATCACAGTAGCTTATGTAACCATTTTATACCTAAATGGAAAGATAGAAGATTTCTAACTCTTTAGAGTTAAAATAGCAGAAAAGAGCTTTCCTCTTTTAGAACTCTGAGTGCATATGGTGTGAACACATCAAGGTGAAGAGTCATACAGTAAATGTGCCCAAGTCTTAAATTGGGCAGTGGATCCAGTACCCAGCACATAGAATAGTCTCAGTAAGAATCCACTGAAGAAATATAGCAAAGAAAAACGGACCTAAATTGGGTCATCCTTTTTATTTATTTATTTATTTAAGGGATTTTCACAGGAGTTTGAGTTCCTGAAGGATGCCCTGGTATGTTTGCAATGGGCAGGTAGATGGCTGGGTTCTTTTAGACTAGTTAGTTGTAAGAGTAGCATTAGAAGGAATTGCAGGTGGCTAGAATGAAGATGAAAGCGACATTTGAAAACTTCTATAGAGAGAGATGGTGCTTAAAATACTTGAACTTCTGTGAGAAGGTTGCTATATAGAGGCTTGTAATTGTATCATAGTTGTTTTTATTCCATTTACTATACCATAAAACTAGGGTTTTAATTTAAAAATCTTTAAATTCTGAGTTTTAAAATTTGGAAGACATTCCCCACATTTCTTGACCTTTTTGTTTCCATTTCTGTGGGCATATTTTTCTAGGACAGGCAGAGTATCATATAACTAGTTTTACTTTTGAATGTGAAAAGTAAAACTTTTAAATACTTTTTATTCTTCCCATATGCCCAGACAAAAAATGTCTATAATAATTGTAGCTTTTCTATTCTGATACTATTTATTTTCTTTAAAGTCGTAAGTATGGGCATCTTCTCTCTTCTGAATGCAGAAGATACTTGGTAACCCATCTGGGTGCTTTTCAGTCATTGGTGCTAGTGAAATGTCACCTGTGTGTGTACAGAGTCATGTTTTTGGTCTTGCATTTAAGCTCTCTCATTAAGTGCTACTGATGGAGACAGAATGTGAGTTTTAAGTTGAAGCTGTTCTTTTCTGTTTTTAGGTAAGAGCCTCATCTAAAGCAGGTAAACCTTACTAATGAGATGTTTTTGCCTTCACAGGTGACTGAAGTGGAAAAAAATGAAGACCTTGAGGACTCTAAGTCCTTAAGTGATGATACCGATATAGAAGTTACCTCTGAGGTATGAATCCTTAGTAAAAGCTGTTTTGCACTGGCCACATTTTCAGATGATGTAATTCCAGCAATTCACTTGTGTGGAAGAGTGCTATTTCCATTTCCCCCTATTTCTATCTACCTTTCCTAGTTGCTAAGTGATGTTGGTTTCTTTACATCTTGTTAGAGGTTTTTAATGGAACTTGAGAAGAAAGGGGATAATTTAATCTGATCGTCTCCCTACCTTGAAAAAGAATGACTTAAATGCCTCTATGTGCCTTTCTTGCTGTCATCAAAACTCTTTGGACATGATGTGATAGAGACACAGAGTTACTCAAAATAGTTTTGCACTGCTTTCCCCCACTAAACACCTCTCTGTAATCCCAAAGACAGACCTATAGGCTATCTAAAATTCTTTGAGTATAAAAATAATATTGAGGCTGGGCACAGTGGCTCATGCCTGTAATCCCAGCATTTTGGGAGGCTGAGGCAGGAGGATTGCTTGGGGCCAGGAGTTTGAGACTAGCCTGGACAACATAGCGAGACCCCTCATTTCTACAACAATTTTTTAAAAAAAATTAGCCAGGCATGGTGGCATGCACCCAGCTACTCAGAAGGCTAAGATGGGAGGACTGCATCAGCCCGGGAGTTCGAGGCTGCAGTGCGCTATAATCACACCACTGCACTCCAGCCTGGACAACAGAGCGAGACTCTGTCTCTTTTAAAAAAAGAAAAAATATTGTCATTGCTTGCTTAAGAAGAAGCAAATGGGCCGGGTACAGTGGCTCACGCCTGTAATCCTAGCACTCTGGGAGGCCGAGGCGGGCAGATCGTTCTGAGCTCAGGAGTTCGAGACCAGCCTGAGCAAGAGCAAGACCCCGTCTCTACCAAAAATAGAAAGAAATTAATTGGACAGCTAAAAATATATATATAGAAAAAAATTAGCCGGGCATGGTGGCGCATGCCTGTAGTCCCAGCTACTCGGGAGGCTGAGGCAGGAGGATCGCTTGAGCCCAGGAGTTTGAGGTTGCTGTGAGCTAGGCTGACGCCACGGCACTCACCCCAGGCAAGAGAGTGAGACTCTGTCTCAAAAAAAAAAAAAAAAGAAGCAAATGGAAAATGGCTTAATTTCCACACAGATTAATATTAATGGAGGCCTATTAAAGAAGATTTGACATTGGTAATACATATGGATTTGTTGCCAATTGACAGCTCAGGTCTAGACCCAAATATATGCCTTGCTTTTCTTTTTGCATGCTATTTCCCCATTTTTCATTTAGTTCTTCTCACAGTTAACACACTGGGAAAAAGGGTGGTGGAGAAAGCATAAAAAGGAGATTTTACATTTTGCTGCTTGGAGATAGAAACATTTTCAGATCGTCTCTGCTCTTCCCCCCACCCCCTCCCTGCACCGCTGTTGACCATTATGGTAATTCAGTGCAAATTATTTGTGCCTAGCTTAGTAATAGCGAAACATATTGGACCAACCAATAAGTGTTCTTGACCATAGTACAAATAGAGATAAATGTTGCCAACTTAATCAGACTTCTATGGCTACTTGGGCCCAGAAAAGCTATTAAACAGACAAACTGTATTTCATCAAATCAAAGATGCCATTGAATTTAATAAGTCCTATTTTATGTACTACTAAAAAAGAAAAATTGATGCCAATTAAACTATGGCACACCGTCAGTTACGAATTCCAAATCTTTATGAAGTTCCTTTGAGTATTTTTATAGCATTTCAGATGAGATTGGAGAATCTTAAACTGGAAAGAGTATTTTGAGGCTCTCTGGAGAATATCCCAGTTTAACAAATGGTTGTGTCCCTTGCCTCTCCAGTCTAGACAATTAAATTATGACTTCTAAACTTGGAGTGCTTGGCCTTTGTCCTAAAAGTAATTAAGTTCAGCATGTGTCAACTCATTGATCCCATCAAAGCCAGGGTAATTATCCACATTAAATACTCTTGACTTGTTCCAGGTACCTACCTTTGAATTAAGCAAAAGCATTTAAAATTCATTGACATCATGTGCCTCCTAATTGGAATATGGAGAAGTAGGGAAAGATTACTTGGCATTCAAGCACAAGAACATTTATTTTTCTCAGGGTATGATTTAGTTGTTTCTTTTTTTTTCTTTTGGAGTGTGCGATTTAGGTATGCAGTTAGGTAACTGTGATCCTGAGAGCAGTGAGAGAGTCTGAGTACATTTAGTAGTCTTCAAATCTCTTTCGTTTTGTGTTCCTTTTTGCCAAAGTTTCTTTCTTTCTTCTTCTTTTTTTTTAATTTCAGCATATTATGGGGGTACATATGTTTAGGTTACCTATATTGCCCTTGCCCCACCCAAGTCAGAGCTTCGAGCATGTCCTTCCCTCCCTCAGACAGTGCGCACCACCAAAGTTTCTTTTTTTCTTTTTAAATTTCTTTTTGTTTTTTTTTTAGTCTTGATTAATCATCTGTAAAACTTTATAACAGTTTTGTTTTGTTTCGTTTTGTTTTGAGACAGGGTCTCACTTTATTGCCCAGGCTGGAGTGCAGCGGTGCATTCATAGCCCACTACAGCCTCCAACTTCTGGGCTCAACGGATCCTTCCACCTCAGCCTCCTGAGTAGCTGGGACTGTAGGCTGCTCTAGGCATGCGCCACCATGCCTAGCTAATTTTTTATTTTTTGTGGAGACAGGGTCTCGCTTTGGTGTCCAGGCTGCCCTCTAACTTCCAGCCTCAAGCATCTTCCCGCCTCAGCTTCCTTCATTGCTGGGATTACAGGTGTGAGCCACTGTGCCTGGCCACTTTTTGCCAAATTTTATAACATTTGTTAATTACTAAGAAAGAATAAGATTATCTTGTCTTCATTCTTCAGCCTTTTGCACAATAAAGGAATACGTTGTGCAAAGAAAAGTAATCCAGGCCGGGCACGGTGCCTCACGCCTGTAATCCTAGCATTCTGGGAGGCCCAGGTGGGAGGATTGCTTGAGCCCAAGAGTTTGAGACCAGCCTGAGCAAGAGCGAGACCCTGTCTCTAGAAAAAATAGAAAAATTAGCTGGGTGTGGTGGCGAGCGCCTGTAGTCCCAGCTACTCGGGAGGCTGAGTCAGGAGGATCACTTGAACCCAGGAGTTCGAGGTTGCAGTGAGTGCTGATGACACCATTGCACTCTAGCCAGGGTGACAGAGTGAGACTGTCTCAAAAAAAGAAAGAAAAAGTAATCCAAAAGAGGGTAGCAGGGTAAATCAAGCAATGTAAATTTTGCCCAGATGAGATAGAAAGCCAAGATAACTTTCTTAAAGAATAGCCATATGAGATTTTGGCTTGGAAATGGCAATTGTGGCACTGTCAGTGCAAAATTTCCAAAGACTTTCTTTCACATGGCTGTAGAATTTGCTCAGATCCTAGTGTAGACCACTGGTGTGGAATGTCTCGACTATCATAAGCTTCGTGAGAGGATGAGAACTCAGCCTGCCCTCCCTTTTCTCAGCATCATGTTCACCCCCAGGTGAGTATTAATTGGCTGCACTTATCTTCGTAGGATGAGTGGCAGTGTACCGAGTGCAAGAAATTTAACTCTCCAAGCAAGAGGTACTGTTTTCGTTGCTGGGCCTTGAGGAAGGATTGGTATTCAGATTGTTCTAAGTTAACGCATTCTCTGTCCACATCTGATATCACTGCTATACCTGAAAAGAAGGAAAATGAAGGAATTGATGTCCCTGATTGCCGAAGAACCATTTCTGCTCCAGTTGTTAGACCTAAAGATGTGTGTATAAAGGAAGAAAACTCCAAACTTTTTGATCCTTGCAGCTCGGTGGAATTTTTGGATTTGGCTCACAATTCTGAAAGCCAAGAGACCATCTTAAGCACCGGAGAACAGTCAGATAACCTTTCTGAACAGAGAACAGATACAGAAAACATGGAGGATTGCCAGAATCTCTTGAAGCCGTGTAGCTTATGTGAGAAAAGACCAAGAGACGGGAACATTATTCATGGGAGGACAGGCCATCTTGTCACTTGCTTTCATTGTGCGAGAAGACTAAAGAAGGCCGGGGCTTCATGCCCTATTTGCAAGAAGGAGATTCAGTTGGTTATTAAGGTTTTTATAGCATAGCTGAATCAATGAATTACAGAGAAATATTGAGGGGGCCAGGTCATGTATCAGAATATCAGTATTGAGCATTTTTTACTCAGTGTGACCCATCGCAACTGTTCATTTATTCATGTAAACATCTGTGTTACAGGACATTTCTGCTTCTAAACTTACATGAAATTTGAGAGCGAGTTGTTTTAAACTAACCTAAGTCACCAAGTCTAACCTAAGTCACTTGATTCTCCCTCCAAAGATCAGGATCTGGAAGGGAATAACTACTAAGACAAACATAAAAATACATTAATTCCTTCACTTATCAAATTATTTGAAGATTAATCCTTTCTTTAGTTAATTTTATTATCCTACCCTGCTGTTAGGAATGTTTTTAGGCATCAAGATCCAAAGTAGCTATTAGAAAAATATTAGAGCTAACAATGGTGAAAACACAAATAATCGGATTGGTCAAATTATGAAGTGCTGTGGATCACTTTATGTTGCAGTCAGGTTGCATGGTTCAGAGAAAGCGAAAGAAAAAGTCTTGAAAAACGAGATTTCTTCCATGCACATTTTAAAAATTGAACTATGATTAACATACAATAAAGCGTTCCCTTCCAGTGAGTTGTAGAAATCTGAGTAACCACCCCAAAAAAGGCTGTATAACATTTCTGTAACCCCAGAATATTTATTCCCTCGTGCTCCTTTGAGGACTGCCTTCAATCATTCATGGATCTCACCCAAGATTAGTTTTCCTTTTGCGCATCTTTAATTTGACATCTAAATTTCAAAAATTTAAGTACTTATGAAGGATATACTATCCAGTATGTTGTATGTTACATATATGCTTTCAAGATTTTTTTTTTTTTTTTTTTTTTGAGACAGAGTCTCACTCTGTTGCCCTGGCTGCTAGAGTGCAGTGGTGTCATCGTTAGCTCACTGCAACTTCAAACTCCTGTGCTCAAGCAATCCTCTTGCCTCAGCCTCCTGAGTAGCTGGGACTACAGGCTCGTGCCACCACGCCCCGCTAATTTTTCTATTTTTTTGTAGAGATGGATTCTCACTTTTGCGCAGGCTGGTCTCAAACTCCTGAGGTCAAGCGATCCTCCCACCTCTGCCTCCCAGAGTGCTAGGATTCCAGGCGTGAGCCACTGCACCCCGCTAAAGATATTTTTATCAAAGCCTTGGAGGTGTAGATTTAGCTGATTAAATTTATAGAAAAAGTCCTGTCATATAAACTGGCAAAGCCTGTTGTCATTTTAAAATTACTCAGCTGAATCAGACTTAACTTTCCATCAGAAAATGTCTTAGTTTTAATTCATGTAAATGTATTAACATAAGTCTCTGGCACAACCTTCTCAATTATCAGTTCTAAAATAAATAGATAAAAAAGAGAAGTCACAGAATTTTTAACCAAAGCTCTCTTTGCTTTGATCTCTTAGTCCTCGTTGTCTCTTGGGAGTTGTTCAGGTTTTGTTTTGGTGCCTGTGGAGTTGTTTATACCCTGAGGCAATGCACCATGGTAAGATTCTGAAGGCGTGTGAGGCAGCCTTTTTTTTTGAAAATTGGAGTATGCTAGTTGTGGAAAGGGAATTACAGAGAAATGGTAGGTCTGGAGAGGCCATTATCAGAGCACGTATTTTAGGATAATACATATGGAAATTGAAGATCTTTAAATTGATTTCCTTATAGCTATCCATGTCTGCTTACCCCTTGGGAAAATCTTGGTGTATCCTTAGGGGTATGAATATGTCATTTTGAAGACCAAGGCCCCAGAATTGTCAAACTTAAGGATCATAAGAATCACCTGAGTTGCTTGTCAAAAAAATGCTCAACCCCCTAGAGACTGATTGCTGAGGTCTGGGCCAGGGATTTGCATTTGGACTAGCGTTCCTAGAAGCTCTGATGGAAGTTTTCTACAGATCACACTTTCGGAAGCTCTGTCCAAGAAGGAAGGGTTTTTCCTTCCTGTTTTTCTAGGCACCAAACAGAAAGTAGACAGAACATCCCTTTATTATCGCAGTTAGTTTTCAGAGAGAAAGTTTTGTTAAAATTACAGAATTTTAAAACTATAATGCACTCATGTATTCAATCCCTCTTATTTTGCATATGAGGCTAAATGACACAGCTAGTGATAGAGTTACTATTAGAATCCAGATCTCTTTTTTGTTTTGTCTGTTTTGTTTTTTGGAGGGGGGGGCTTGTCGGACATACGAACCTGCCACCTCTTGGAGCCCAAAGAATCCAGGTCGGTTGACTAGTGAATCTTTGAACAATACTTGTTACCTTCTTATTATTTATTAGATATTTTAAATGATGGTGCATGTGAATTAGGGACAACTAATCTTAAAATATAGATCTTTTAATAAGTGTTTTTAGAGAATATAATTTGCAGCCAAAATAAGACTTGAGATAAAACAGTGACTTTTAACATTTTCTCCCACAAGAGAAAGGGCCTGTAAATGCCAGGCTTTCTTATCAGGAAACCACTGTGAGGACAAGTAACAGGGAGAGAGGGACATGAACCATTTTCTCCAGTAATCCTCCTTCCTTGGTAATGAAGGTCAGGTCTCTGGCTCTCTCTAGGCATCAGGGAGGAGAGTTTTTCCCCCTAGTAAACAGAACCAGTTCTTTGAGTGAATTGTTTTATTAGATCATTGATGAATGCACTAAAACTGTAGAAAGTTAAGTTAATTTTCTGTTCCCCCTCCAATAATACTCTGTTTATAGTAGTTTGATAGCCCCTAATTTTGTTTTATTTTTACCAGTCAGGTGCTTTTGCAAGTGTAGGCAGGGAGAATTGGGGGCCTGTGCTTGTCCCCTTATATAAAGTAGCAGTTTTTTGTAAAACTTAAATAAGAATTAAACATTTTACTTATGTTTCAGATATTTGATGTAATTTTGGTATATCCTTGCCCAGCACAGAATCCTCTTAACGCTTTCCTCCTCTTCCTGTTTGCTCACCTGGATTTTCCACTGTTCCCATTAGCACTAAGTACTTTGCTGCTTAAAACAGTCTAAGCTACGGGTTTGAGCCGAACTTCTTTTTTACCTGCAGGAAATTTTAAACTATCTTCTTGATCCGTTTTTGATTTTGTTCTTTTTTCATTGCCACGTGGTACAAATTTTTTACTTACTGCCACTAAAAGCAAGGCGTAGTTTTTATGTGAAATCTTCAGTATCTGCTAGTATAAGGAAATGCTTGACTTCCAAATGCTACCATTCATCTTTTAGTTGTAGTTATGGGGACCATATCCTCTGGTTTTCTAGAGATACCGCTGGTTTGTTCCTACATTTCAGTATCCTATTGATTGTCTCCATCTCTCCCCTTTCACTTTCAAGTGTCTTCATTTGGATGTTAAATTATATGGCCACCACTGTTTCTGCTGTGTCACGCCGTAGACTTATGAATAGTGAAACCATACCACATTAGCATCAGATTTCTTATTTTAGTTATAATTTAAATTAATATTTATGATCATGTTTTCTTGGACAAAAAGTTCAGAGCAGAGATGACAAATCATTAGAACGACAATGAATTTCTCTATTATAGCTAAAAATGTCTCCTGTCTCTTATATTAACTCACCCTCCGTGCAGTGTACTTAACAGTAGTGTGTATGTTTCTGTATTTAATACTTAAACTAGACTTTATCACAATCTTAGACCAAACCTTTAAACTGGTATACCATTTTTCCACAGTCCATCTGTGGAATATAGGTTTGTAATCCTAGCCTTGAACAATGGATCAGAGTCCAGCCAGACCAGCCTCCAAACTGCCACACACTTGTGTCACTTGAATCACTGCCAAGCATTTGAAATATGTGGTTGTGTTAATAATTATAATTTATGTATATTAGATGTATATAATGCTGTGTGGGATATTATTTGATTTGTAAGAATTTATTTTTAAAGGTCAAGCTCATTTGTAACATTTTTTTGTGTGTCAATTCAATGCAATGTTGGCTCTCTTGAAAATTCATTAATGAGAAATTGGTGAATGTTCTTGGGTTCTACAAAGTTATTGTAATGTTACCTCTTGATTCTCTTTAGAAAGTAAGAAACTTGTTAACCGGTTATTTGGGTTTTTTCCCACAGCATTATGTGAGCTTCTGAAAGTATATGGCTTTAGATACTGTGAATGTTTTCCATTTAGTCAGTTATCTCCTTTAATTGTTCGGACCCATATTCTGAAGAAGAATTGGTTTTGATAGTTCTCCCGTTCATAAGTGTACATGTGCACACACGCGCTATCAAGACTGATGTTACATGCTCTCAAGACTAATGTTACCTTTGCTAAAATTGCTGTAGATTAGGAACTAGCTGTGTTTAGAATCTGCACTTCGAAGATAAAAGAACCTGCAAGCTCTCCCCGTGCCCAAAGTAAAATGCCTAATGTTTACAAATGTCTGGAATTTTGCACTGCCATAGGGATTGTGGAGGTTACCGTGCTAGAATTTCTCAAGTTTTCTGAGTAGACAAATTGCAGTTTAGCATATGAGGGGAAATGCTGAGGGCCCTAAGGCTAAACTGGAAATGAGTTTCTGAGTTAATGGATTACAATGGCTCCCCAGACCTAATTTGGGGACAATTTTTCCTGATTATTTTGAGATATCTTTTCTGTTGACAGAACTTCTCTTATTGTCTGCCACTGCTATATTCTGCCTTTATAGAAGCGGCCAGATCTCTTCTCTCCTGTGGGAGAATGTCCTGTAAGCATTTTGAGATCTTTTGATATAACGAATGTGCAATCCTAAGTAATGCCATTTATTGGTGAGTGTGGCATTGTTAAAGCTATTGCAGTAAATCTACACTTGGATTTACTGCACCGCTACCGGTAACCTTTTAAATGACTGAAAATGTTACAGAGAAAAAGAGGCATATCTGTAGAAAGAGGTAGTTAATATTTCTTGGTACCTTATTTGAAATCTAATGTGCTGCTTCCCCTGTGGTTGTTTTCCTTTATGTGGGATCCTCATTAATGCCTTCTGGGAGCATAGCTAGTAGAACTCCCCGTTTCTTAGGGTGGGAGAGGGTCAGAGATACCTGGAAAGGCCAAATAGTGCTAGAAGAGCCATTGCTTCCTCAGCGCAGTTGCTGTAATTTGGCAAATGCTTTATTGAAAATTGGCATTGTCATTATGACACTTTGAGAGTTTATCAGAGAATCTAATTTCTTATCCGAAAGTGGTGTTTTTGTAAAACAGTTAAGTACTTTGATGTCAAGAGATGTTTCTTCTTCCTCCCTCTTTTACTGTTGCTCTTATATCCTCTTAATTCAAAGTTATTAGCTATTTCTGCATACTGTTTTCCTACCAGAGGCCTTCTGTATCACCCCTTGGATGGTTGTAATTATTATCTTTAGATAAAATTTATCTTTTCCAGTCAGTCTTGGGGAATGTTTGTGTTGCAGAGTTAGGGGTGGATCCTGGCGATGAGGAGGGGAAGCTATGAGGGCAGAGCTACTACCTAGTAAAGCAGCAACTTGTAGTTAAGGCTTCCTCTGAGTTTGTGCTGGGGGATAGGGGAATTAGCTTCCCTACTGTCTCAGTCCCAAGAAATTGAAGTCAACCGTCCGCCTTCCTGCAGGAGGATTGTTTTTTTTCTCTGTTGTTTGCCTAATTTTTTCACTTCCTTTTCAATAAGAATCAAAATATCTCCTTTGGGTTTTTTTTTCCTTCTCTATTTTAAAACCAACAACAACAAAAATATTTTAAAGGGGAAATAAAATGTTTCTTGGCCTCCTCAGCGCTTGGCTCAGTTGAAGTCATAAGCAACCTCCGAATATGACTCTTTAGTGTATCGCTATGCACTATTAAGTGCCTCTTGGACAGAGGTAGAGTAAGTCTTGAGTCCTGGCCTTGATCTTCTAAAGCCTCAGTTTTTCTCATCTGTGAAATGAGTACAATACCTACCCTTTCTACCTCATGGTTTGTTGTGCAGATTAAGTATGGGGGAGCAACTTTAAAACTTATACTTGCCTTGAAGAGATATAAGAAGCTATTATTCTCTTGGTAGACCAAGCTCTGGGGTATATAGATTGAGAATACCTCATGTCCTGGGAGGTGAGCACTAGCTCTCCTATATGCCTGTCTAGCAGAGCCCGTGTTACTTTCTGCAAGCCCTTTTGCCTGTGCTTCCAGCTCAGATACCTTGATGTACGGCTCTTGACTAGAGAAGAGTTCTGTCTCTAGGTGTTCTGAGAGAAGTAAATTTGGATAGCAGATTCTATCCTGATAAAACTGCCTTGCTGTGGTCTTGATGCACAAAAATTCTCTTTCTACATACACTTGAGTAGGTGGCATAAAACGCACTGCCAATATAGAGAAACCATGCAATTTTCTGGATATTTCTGATCAGGTGGTCACAATCAACAGGAGTAGCAAATGTGGTTTCATAAAGTGGGGGAAACAAAAGGCAATTTAAAATAACTTTGAATTGTGGCCAGCTCACTCACTCAATGAGGAAGGAGGGAGGCATTTTCATGCATGCTTGCCTAGTTTTATTTATAAGCATCACTAAGTTAAAGCTCTGCATCTTTTTGGTGTTTGCACTATGTAATGCTTTCAATACCTTTTGATTTTATTGTGATTTTTTGTGTATTAAACGTTTTTCATTTTGCCATTGTGTGTTGTCATTATTTGGGAAATACATAATTTTGTTTGTATACAGAGGGAAATCTCATTTTCTGTTATATACTATCTTTGGTTTGATTTGGGGACATTATTAGACTTAAAATCAACAGCAATATCGGATATTTCCCCCCAGTTACATATTAAGAGTAATTGATATATTTCATTTTCAGCGTCCCAATCCTGAAGAATACCCTAAAATTTTGCAGAGTATTTTTTAACATTGAGCTCATGTTTTTGAATTGGGGCTAGTACTAGAGGTACTGAGGGTTTGTCACAAAATATGTGTGAATCAGTTGTATGCCTAGCATCTGCTAGGATCTCTAGCAGCGAGCGGTTCCTAAATTTTTGGTGATTATAGACCTCTTTGAAAAGCTAATGAAATTTATGAAATTATGAATTCTTCTTATAAATAGCACAACATTTTATGAAGAAGTAGCAGTTCAGGCCGGGCGCGGTGGCTCACGCCTGTAATCCTAGCACTCTGGGAGGCCGAGACGGGCGGATCGTTCTGAGCTCAGGAGTTCGAGACCAGCCTGAGCAAGAGC
>RJWJ010020239.1:10176-29404 GCA_004363605.1 Indri indri | reverse complement strand
TATCAAAACCTGTGGGACACAGCAAAAGCATTCCTGAGAGGAAAACTAATAGCAATAAATGCTCATATCCAAAAATCAGAAAGTTCAGTAATCGACAACCTAATAAATAGAATCAAGGACTTGGAAAAGGAAGAGCAAACCAATCCCAATCCAAATAGAAGAAAAGAAATAACTAAGATCAAAGCACAGCTAAACCAAATTGAGAACAAGAGAACTATACGGAAAATCAACAAAACCAAAAGCTGGTTTTTTGAAAAGATAAACAAAATCGACACCACACTCGCTAGATTGACTAGAATCCAAAGGGAAAGGACACTAATAAATTCAATCAAAAATGAAATTTTTCTTAAGTGTCCTCCTAGATACTTACTACAGCTATTCTATTGTTTTCCTTTAGTTATTTTTTAGTGATTGAGTTCCTACAAAAACACCTTCTGCTTCTCCAATTTTCTTTTTAATAGTATCCTAGGTTTGCTTTAGAGATGCTTTATATTCCTGAATCTTAAAAAATAAAATAAAATAAACAAAATAAAATTAGATTAAATGGATAAAAAATACATTTCTATTTCTAAATGATGAAAGTTTTATAGAAATATAAAGCTAGAATAATAGCTTACTACTGTATAAGTCAAACGAGTGAGGTGATTAATATTGGAAAAGGGGCTTGAATAGACAATGAAGCTGTGAAATAGTTCTGAAGGAGAATGGAAGATGTAATAGAACAGGAACAAATGAAAGGATTGACGAGGTGCAAAAGGACTTGCCCTGAATCGATGACTGTGCATTGCAAATGCTATCAGTCCATGCCCCAACATTACTGGGAAATAGAGTTTGCTATAACAATGTCTTCACATCCAATAGTTTGAGAAGTGCAATAAACTTACAAAGATATGGTTATATATTTTGTCCAAACATTTCCGATATTGATGGATAGTTCAATAAAGATAGAGTCCCTGTTGCCAGGAGAAGTAAGTTTCAGGAAACAAACAGAATGCATTTTATTTATGTATGTATGCATTTTTATATTTATTTTTTCTTCTCGTCAATTTAAACTTCCAACTATGGCTTTCTAAGTTACATGAGTTTCAGTGTACTATTTTCAAACTCAGTACTATCTGATATTTTTTATCATATTGTTTCTAGTATTAAGTGAATAGTTCCATGAATTTTTGGTGAGATCCTTATAAATGCTCTCAAAAGAGAGAGAGAGATCACTACATCATTATCTACTGTTAAAATAATGCTGTGCAACAGCACTGCAAATCACAGGGCTTGAAGCAATAAACATTTGCTTGGCTCGCAAATCTGAAAGTTGGTGATTTAGACTAGGCTTCACTGGTGGGTTCACCTTGTTTCTGTGTGGATCACTGTGTGGTTGACAGTTGTCACCTGAGGCAAAGCCAGGGCTTCCTGTCTCTGATCTCTCAGTTGACTAGCATGGGCATGATCTCACAACAGTGGCAGGAGAACAAACCCACCACACCCAACTGTACAATCCTCTACTTAGTCAAATTTGCTAACAGCCCATTAGCCAAAGCAAGCCACATGGCTAAACTCACAATTAAAGGGCAGGTGAATACACAAATCATCTCCATGAGAGGAACTGTGAAGTTATGGTGCAAAGCAGAACCCTTACTGTACTCTGCATACAGCACAAACTTATCATTCATTAGTCGCACATGTATGAATTACAATTTTCAACTAAATATTTTGATTTCCCATTTCTAGGTAGGAATATCTTTTATATGATAATTTAGTATCTGTGTCTCAAAAGGCTTATTTGGACTTTTCTTTCTGAATGTGTTTTTTTGTGTATACCTGTGTGTGCATTTAACATCTGTTTTAACCTAGGCATCTATGGCAGGTGAATGCGAGGGATATTTTCACGAAGATATTTAGTATAAGGAATGTCAAGAACAGGCACTGAAAAGAAGAAGAAGTGGAGCATAGCATGAGATCTACCTTGGTGATTGGGAGATTGGCGATTCTGTAAGACTTTTTGCCAAACTTTGTGTCAAAAGTCATTTTCTTTTTCTTTGTTTTAAGTCGTATAAATTGCATTTGGGATGAAATGTCCAAGCCTTGCAATATCGTTTTCTGGAAAAAATGATGTTAATGAATTAATCTCATCCTTTCTCAATTTGTTTGTTTTATTTTCCATGGCAAATGATCAGGGTTCATGAATCTATAATACGATGCAGGACTTTCAAGGTTCTTCTTGCACAATAGTTGTAGTCATTAGGAAAAGTTATGGAATGTGTATGTTGATTTATTTATTTGCAAACATGGATACCTTCAGGCAGCTATGGGGAAAGATTCTCACACCTCATTTTGCTTGCCCTTCCCCTCCCTACCTCTGCACCTCTAGAAGGAGATATACTATCCATGATTGGTCGGGTTCATGGATCACAGACTCAGAACCTGAAAGCGGAGCTTTGATATTGCTGATTATGGGAGTTAAGGTTACAGACTATGTGGGAGTTGCATTTGTGTATGTGGTTTCTCCCATGCCAATGACGAATTAAGGTAGATTTGGAATTTCATAGGAAGCCTAGGCCAGTTCTGCTCTAGGCCTGTGGGTCCCTTTTCTCATTGTATTTCCTGAATTTTTAAGCTGGACTTTTTTCTAGTCCTGTCTTACTGTCCCATCTGATTGGTAAAATCTGAAAGCAGAATAAAAGTTTAGGTTAAAATGGTCAAGGAATGCTATTTATCCTATGTGGTTTCTGTATTTTAGGATTAAATTTAGCCTTGACAAGTTGAAACACCTGGTGTTTAGGAATCTGTTAGTTCTTTTTTTCCAACTATATATGAATGTTAATTGGTACTTAATTGGGACTTGGGTCAAGACTTATAGTTCCATGACCTAGTAAACAAAGCATTGTTAATAAATATGTGATAAAATTATATAATATTATGTTCACTTGAGCTTATTAACATGTTGTATTTTTGAATCATCAATACATTTTACAACTGAAATTAAAATATCCAAAAGTATTTTCCATGAGGGTATCAAATCAAAATTTCTCAGATCATCACAGAGAAACTTATTAGAGTCACTGATGATGAATGGTCTTATCACTGTTAGTTTTGCTAAGAATGACAAAGTTTTGAAAGAAACATTGCAGGATGCAGCTTTGATACGGGATATCTCTCAGGGTTATCCATGATCCTGCTAATTGTCAAAACAAGACAGCAGACTTTCCATGACATTTTCCTATGGGCATATTCTTGTCAATATTTCATACACGGTTTACTATAAATATAATTGTGAGTTTTTTGCATCAGATTTTCTTCCTTCCTGGCCAAAATTACTTCCAATGAAGGTGGTTTCTGTTTCAACAGTAAACATTCTACTTCACTTAAGTGTCGGTGGCCTTAATTTTTTTTTTTTTCCATTTGCAGGAAAGTAAATATTTTTAGTTTTGTGTTCTTAAAATTTCAACTAGACTGTGAAGCTTACATATCTTGTGGAAGAGAACTTAATCCCAAATAAATTTAAAATATACTTAGAAAAAATTGAAATTTGTAAGTGCATTTAGATTTCAATATATGCAATGTAGTGTTTTTCACTTCATTTTTTATTTTAATCAAATTTATATATGCATGTAGTTTAAAGTGTCAAACGTTTCCATTAGGTTTGCTACAAAAATATCAATTTCCTGTATTTTTTCCCCAGACCATTTCCTGTTGCACAGATGCAACCACTTCCAACTATATTAACTGATTCATTTAAGATCTCTTCATGTCTCTGAATAACATGCTTATACTGCTATTTCTTGATTTTTTTTTTATTAATAGGCTTTATCTATTGGCATCCTACTATAGAAGATGAGAATTTGGCTTTCTTTCATTTTCTGGCCCCTGTCACACACTTGCACACTTTTAAGCTCTCATCCTTTTGGAATCGTATATCACAATTTTGATTAAATGAATATTCATGTTTATTATGTTATGACTAAGTGAAAGCATTCAGAGCTCAGTTATGCACTATACAAGAATTACTTTATCTTTCCTTCCAACATTTTGTTTTCTTTAGCATTAATAATAATCTATTTTCTTTTATCGAGGGTTTTTTTAATGTACGTAACACTAATTCAATGCCTCCCAGTTTTATAACGTGCCCCTTAATATTTTCAGGAATTTTATATGATCTATCAATTTTATCTTCTTCAAGAAATTTCTCCCAGAGCCTTCTGACCAAATCCCACCAACTAAAAGAGTTGAGGGAACTACCTTCTAACTCCAAAATTTTTGAGGGGTTCTCCAAAGGAAGCCCTCAAAAGCTTATTTGTTATGTGCTCCCTGCAGTTGAGGGACCCTGTGGACTAGTGCCTTACACCCGAGAAAGCCAAAGCAGCTTGTTCCAGATGACTGCCCACTCAGCAACAGCAGGGTAAGGAGTGCATGTCACATGTTGAACATATCTGGGCCTTGCAAAAGAAAGGAATCTTTATTTATTTATCTAAAGGTATACTGTAATTTAAGCCTTAAATATTATGGCTTATATATTATGGTATGATAGGTACTAGGGAAGAGTATTTGTTTTATTTTAATTTTAAGTGATTTTTTAAAAGGTAGCATGTTTAAAGTACATGTAGCAGGTCTGAGAGATAATAATCCACCTGTCCCCTGCCTACTTCTAGGGCTGTTTTACAAGTAGAAGCTCTGCTCCTACAATCCGCAGGAAAAAGATTGACACTCCTCAGGACAATCTGGATCTCAGGTAGCCAAAGAAGGATTGACTGAGCCCTTTGCTCTCTTCTCCCTTATCTCTGTATTTCTACCGTACATGACGTGGAGAAGGTTGGAGACAGTCACAAACTACGTAAGAGTGTGTCGTACAAGCACAGTTGAGTTATTTTTTATTTCCAAAGGTCATTTTAAAATTTACTTATTGGGATTAGTTCTTTTCCTTACCAGTGGATGAAACTTTGCCAAGACCATGTCTCTTAAGCTCTCACTGAAAGGGTTCCATCACCCTCCTTGAGAGCTGCCTTCATCAAGATTTTTGGAATGCCGTATTATTTGAGTTGATTCTAATTTTTTAATCTTTGCTTTCCTAATTTACATGTCGATTTGGCTCTGTATTTTGAGTGAGTAGCTCACATTTATCTTCTGACTCTTCAATTTATTGTTACATTTCTGCTTTATCATTAAATTCCAATAATTGTTTTTAATGTCAATGTACTTTGAGCTGGTCAATTTTCATAAAAAGAAACATTTTTAGAAACCCCTGCTTGGAGAGTCTATGTTTTAGGTAGTTATAACATATCATTAATAATTTTATTTTTATGCTTGTATTTGCCTTATGCAAAGATAATATTCATGTCATAGAAAATACAAATTGAGTGTTCAGGAGTAAAGTGGCAACACATCTTCAATTTGCTATGAAATGATTCAGGAAGAAAAACCTCTTTATTCTAGTTTTACAACTTTTCAGTAAATTTGAAATTATTTAAGAGAAAAAGTAAATAGCAAAAAAAAAAAAAAAAGTATGCATCCCAGCAAATAATAGGTCACAAGAAACTGGGATGTGAAGTAAAAATTTGTTTTTTGTGGGTTTTTGCATTAAGAACTAAATTACTATAGAGTAGAGAGAGAGAGAGAGCACCGTTAGTAGAGATTTCTGGAAATTACAGTTTCTTTGTACTTTATCATTTCACAGTGCATAAAAATGTAAATGAGGTAGGAGTATACAGAACCTCCTTCTATCATAGTCACTTGATGATGAAAGTTGGAGTTAATCACACTTATTTGGGTAAGGCCTCAGATTCTCTGAAATGTATGACAAGCTCCAGCATTTACTAGTTCCTGGTAAGGAGTAGATACTAATAAGTATTACATGAAATGAACAAATGAATGAATATTGTATATAAAGCCTTGTGCCCCTTCAAAATATCAAATAATGGTAGATGCTACTCTTATTATTCTTAAAAGATAATATTAATATATCAAAATTATTAATAAATATCCTGTATAATGAGGTGCTTAATTGGATTTAAAAATCTGATTAACATATTAAGATGTTTGAGCCATGATTATTTCAATTAATTAACTTATGGAATAAAGAAGGGACTCAACTGTGAATTTCCATATGGCAATAACTTTCATTCCTTATACAATTTTTCACATCATTGAACCTAGGATTGTGGCTGGCATATGAAGTACACTCAATAGATATTTATCGAATGAAGAACTGCAATCTAAAGTGTTGTCTGTTAGTGTGTATGAGCACATGTATGCAGTGCTTACCTACTAAGGAGGAGACAAACCTGAGTTTGAGCACAAAAGTGTTATAAGCATTTTTTAGTCCCCTTATCTGAAACCATTTCTACAACTGGGAGAAATGACCAAACAATTTAATCATTGTAAATGTGTTTCATAGCCATTAAGCACTCAGAATCCCACCTCATCAATATTCTTTATATTAATAGATGACCAAAGATAATTTGAATAATTTTACTAGGATTTGAATAATCTAAAACAAACAGGGGCACTGAAAACAAGGTGCTCAGATCCTCCAGAATATTGCTATGCACTATTTGATTCTCCTTTATTTTGAATGTTTATTCAGGATATTATTGATACACAAAAGTTTACAGATCTCAGACAGTGTTGTTGACAATTTCCTCCTCGCAGTTGATTGTAGGATCATCAGAAGCTATGGACTTGACACTGTTGAGCTCTGACAGCATTAGAGAGCCTGAGACGAGGTTCCATTCACAACCTTGTGAGTACAGCCTGAAATGAACACTCAACAAGACACAGCACCCAACAGGACAGGAGGCAGCTGGTAAGTCTGAAGTTGATCCCTTGTGGTAATATTTCACTTACCATCATTTTCATTTCCTTTCTAAAAAATCGTTATTCATTTATTTATTTGTATTCTCTTTCTAAAATATCTCCAGGGCTGGAGAGAATCCAAAGCAATTAAGTTAATAAACAATCATTTTATTTTCCATTATTCATCTGAATCTAATTAGTTAGAATATTGCTGCTAAGCAATTCACCCTGACAGTTGTCTTTATTCCTTTCACTTGGACAGATTGTGTAAAAATGTTTCTGAAAGGACATAGTCGTGGTTGATTGTTTACGGTTTTAAGGACGGAATTATTTAGCGGGATTGTTTAGAACTAGGGCAAATTATAGGTTTGAGAAATGTCCACTTATGAAAGTTCTTCCAGATACCTTGTGAGATAGTTTATTAAAGGCATTTGTGTTTAGTATAAAATATTCATTCAGATAAAATTACATGTAAGCCTCTTAAATTTCTAGTTGTATGTATGAAAATCAGAAAATCTCAAATTCACTGCTCCATATTTGCTTTTAATTTTTTCCCTGAATAGATGCAAATTATGAAAAAATATAAATCCAGAATCTTGTGATATAGCAGACTAAGGTCCAGCCATCATAAGCTATTTTCTCCTCTGATTACATTTTTTTGCATATAATTTGTTCCTACATTTTATCATGTCTCTTTTCAATTCATATTGATGTTAAATGAATAAATAAAAAGCTATGTAAAATTTCTTTCCCAGAAGGAAAAGAGATGCTTAAAAACAAATAAATAAATAATCCCAAACCCTGGATTTTGCTTTGACATTTTTTCAAAATCAAGTAGTTATGCTTACTGGATGGTTTTCATAAATTAGATTTTTTGGGGTTGTTCCTACATTTAATCACAGAATCTAGTGTAAGTTCTTCCTGCTTGAAAAATACCAGTCCTCTTGGCTCCCATTTTTCTATCTTTATGGAGACATTTGATGCTTATGAAATAAAACACAAGCATCTCTTAAATGAAGGAAATGATGTCCATTCATTCAGAAAGTCTGAGTGGGAGGGAGAGATTAATACATGTTTTCATGCTATTTGTCTAAGTCTAATTTCACAAGCCATCAACACTTTGAAAACAGAAATTAATTTGAATGTCAGACTTCTTCTAGAAAGTAGGATGAAGTATTGGTAAATATTGTTGGGTTGCCTTAGAAAAGAGATTATTGAAAGATGGATCCCTATTATTGATTAAAAAGAAGAATATCTTTTGAAAAGCTTCTCTTGATACCTTTTGCCCACTTTTTAATGGGGTTGTTTAAGTTTTTCTTGCTGATTTGCTTGAGTTCTTTGTAGATTGTGATTATTAGCCCTTTATCAGATGTATAGCAGGTAAATATTTTCTCCCATTCTGTTGCTCTGTTGATTGTTTCCTTGGCCATGTGGAAGTTTTTTAATGTAATCAAGTCCAATTTATTTATTTTTGTTATTGCTGTGATTGCCCTTGGGGTCTTCTTCATAAATTCTTTGTCTAGGCTAATATCTCAAAGAGTTTTTTCCACATTTTCTTCTAGAATTCATATGGTTTCATGTCTTAGATTTACTAATGGCCAATAAATATATGAAAAAATGCTCAATGTCACTAATCATCAGAGAAATGCAAATCAAAACCAAAAGGAGATATCACCTAACTCTAATGAGAATGGCTTTTATCAAAAAGTCCCAAAACAATAGAAGCTGACATGGATGTGGAGAGAAAGGGACACATATACACTGTTGGTGGGACTGCAAACTAGTGCAACCTCTATGAAAAATAGTATGGAGATACCTCAAAGAACTGAAAGTAGACCTGCCATTTGATCCAGCAATCCCACTACTAGATATTTACCCAAAGGGAAAAAAGGTGATTTTATCAAAAAAGACCCTTGCACTTGAGTGTTTATTGCAGCACAATTCACAATTGCAAAGATGTAGAATCAGCCGTAGTGCCCATCAATACATAAGTGGGGATTAATAAAATGTGGTATATGTGCACCTAAGAGTACACTTAGCCATAAAAAATGAGTTAATACCTTTTGCAACATCCGGATGGAACTGGAGACCATCCTCCTAAGTGAAGTATCACAACAATGGAAAAACAAATACCGCATGTACTCACTATTAAATTGGAAGTAACCGATGGGCACTCACGTGCACAGGTGGAAGTAAAACTCAAAGAAATCATAAAGGTGGGAGGAGGAGGGAGGACATGGGTGAAATCATACCTAATGGGTACAATGCACACTATGTGGGCAATGGGCACACTTATAACTTTGACTCAAGCAGTAAAAAAGCAATCCATGTAACCAAAACATTTGCATCCCCTTAATATTCTGAAATAAAATAAACAATAAATAAATGTGAGAAATTGAAATTAAAAAAATAATAACAATAAAAAAGGAGAATATCTAAGGAAAGGTGGAACTTTCTTATGATATTTATAAATAATTTCAGTTTTTTTACTAATTGTCCTTGGGGAATTAGCAGGCCAAATTTCCCTAAACTACCTGGTTATACATAGAGTAATATTTATTAAAATCAGGAAAAAATTAGCACATGTACAAAATGTGGAATGAGATGTATGTAACTAAGGTTAACTGTAGGGAGGTACACAACTAAAATTAGGGTCCATGACGCTAAAATACAGAAGACCATGTTCTTACTTGGCTACAATTTCCAAGACCATAAACTAGACTCTTATGTATGTCTGCCAAATGAAAATAATTGCTTTGTGTGTGGTGATTATTCAGTAGATGATAAACATAAAATATGAACTGGGAAATATGGTTTTGCTTCTTTTTTAACTTTTTAATGATTTTTTTAAAATAAAAATATTATGAGATAGGCAGATGTTAGAATGTTTGTATTAGAAGCAACAAACATCAGATTCGGTCTAAGAGACAAACTATGAAATCAAATGGTAGAGTCAGGGATCAATTATTAAGAGATTAAGAGGGACCTATTCTAAACGGATCAATTGCTACTCAAAAATAATAATAACAGCAGTAATAATAATGACAGTAATATTGACACACTATTACTACTAATAAAAACTAATAACTATTTATGAAGAAGACATAGGCAATTAGAATCAGAACCAGGATGTTAAATCAAGCCTGTCAGTTCCCAACATGTTCATAATGATGGCAGAGAAGGCAAAAGTTGGAGCAGGCTCAGTGATCTGTCTGAGCCACAGAAATCTCAATGCTTAGTATGAGGCTGGCACCTCCTCTGCAGGGAAGTGTTTTGTTTCCATACTCAGGACTTCCATAGCGACCTGTTTTAACACTGCTGCTTGCCAACCTTTTAGGGCATGACCAGGTTAGGACAACTCTTAAGATCACCAATCATATGATCTGTTCCTGAAGAAAATAGTTAACATGGTATAAATAAATAAATACATTTAGTTCTTGCCTATGCCATAAAAAATTAAATTCCTCATGTTTCCATAAGTTAAATATCAAAACAACAACCACAAAAATAAAACTACACTACTCTTTCAGAATGCAGGTCATTTTATGCTTTAGATATCTGAAAATTATGAGTTGGCTTCTGAAATAAACAACTATGAGTTCAAGGTATTGTGCCCTAGACATTATGGAGATATTTCTTGATCTTTATTATCAATAACTAACCTTGTTGTGAAATAAAATTAATAATATTTTTTATTATTTTTTAATCATGGAGGTGTTTTTCTTTGCATTCATGGCAGCAGTCCCCAATCTTTTTGACACCAGGAACTGGTTTCATGGAAGACAATTTTTCCGTGGATGAGGTCGGGGAGCTCAGGTAGTGATGCCAGCGATAGGGAGAGGCTGCAAATACAGATGAAACTTCTTCGCTGCTTTACCCACTGCTCATCTCGTGCTGTGCGGCCCCCCAGTTCCTAAGTTTCATGGAAGGCAATTTTTCCATGAGCGGGGAGGGACTTGGCCGCAGAGTTCTGTGGCCAAGCCTGGTCCCTAATCAACCATGGATCATTCTGTGGCCTGGGAGCTGCGGACTGCAGTTTTAGGAGATCCTATCTTACCTTGCTTCATTGTCCAATTGAGGAAACTATAGGAAGACAGGTTCTGGTAAAATAATCATAACGTGCTTTTGAGTGTTATCCCCTAATAGGACCAGTGTTAACGGATAGAGAGTATGCCTGATATTGTGTAGGACATGCTTGGCCCACTGATCTTAATAAGGATAGTTAACCCTCATCTATCACTTACCAAATTCTAGATAGTATTCAAAATAGTTTACATATGTTGATTCATTAAATCCTCACAACAACCTTATAAAGTTTCACTATCATCTCCATTTTAAACACGATGAAACAGAGGTACAGAGATATTAATAACTTCCCTGATATTTCAAGATAGCACAGTTACCAAACAGCAGAGCTCGGATTCAAATCTAGGCATGCTGGCTCCAAGATCTGTACCCTTAATTATTACCTTATAGCTCTTTAAGCAAATCAATTTCATTATAGTTTAAGTTGAAATGCAAATTCTATTGACCATTTTCAATATTTTTTTAAGATCAAAAGTTCTGAAGGTCAAAAGTAAAAATTTACATGCCACATAAATATTGTGTTAAAATATCTTGACTGTAATCCACAGGTAAGAATATTTACAGAAAGTCAGAAATCCAGACTTTTTGACTTTTATGTTATGCCTGAATTGAGAGCCTAATTTTTATGGAAGGCTAGTTATTCAGTTATAAATAGGGCTAACTAACCAGCTCTCTGCCAAGAAGGGGCAAGAGGCTATGAGAAGCTTAATCTGTGGAATGAAACTTGTCTTCTTTCTCACTAATAGCTTCTCTGTTAGCTTACTCTCAGCCTAAATTTGCCATCATGAGAGATTTTCTCTAGAAAATGACTGACAAAATACAAACATATCATCAGATGTTCCCAGATCACCCAGAATCTCAAACGACACTATCTTTCTATATATGGCTCTTGTATTGCTCCAAATAAGGCACTCATTGTACATGTACTCACCTTTCATTTTTTTGTTTTTCAAATATTTTTTAAAAATTTTGATTCTGGTAATGCTCATATTTGCAAGACATAGTTTGACAAGGCACAAAAGATAGTGTCACCCTCCAGAGCAGGGGCAGGGTTGCTTATCGTCCAGTATAACTTGGATAATGTTTCCATTTGGAGCAAAGTTAATGCAGGTTTACTTGTAGACCATTCTACAAGATTTGGATTCTCTAAACTCTGAGTTCCTCAGCTATGCTACAAATGTACTGCATATGAAGCATCCACTTGGGCTTCTTCATGTCACCCTATTGAAACTTAGAAGAGAAAGAGAACTGACCCAAGCACGAAGGTCACACTTGCTTTGATCTTTTCTGAAGCAAGCAGAAATACCTCTTCTTGGCTTTGCACCATGACCATTTTATTTTATTCCATAAAGTTAAAGCTCTTCTGTTTTCAGAAGAAATCATGTTTGGCTATTGAGCCCTGGTCAGTGTGGACAATGCCCTGTTACAATAGGTCTTGAGTTTTATTTTTATTCACATCAAAACTCTCTGTAGGAGTCAAGTTATATAACACAAAATCACCTTAGACCATAGTAGATCTTGTATAGACATAATCTAAAGTCCAAACCTAACCACCTTTGTGCATTGAAATTCCTTGAGTCGCCTAAAGGTGACAGAAATGATCTAAGGACTTCTAAGCATTGATTCTTTTCATAGTACTAAATTGCAGGTCAGATAATTTTCACTTAAATTTTATAAATTTATTGAGAATATATTATACACCACAGTGTAAACCTAACTGTTATTTTCGGTGAACTCAGAATCTCTTTGGGAGCTCCTTCCTCGAACAGCATTCGTGATGCTACTTTTATTTATTTATTTTTTTATTTTAAAACTCTGAAAAAATGTTGCAGTATCCCAGAAAAGGGAGTAATAAATTATACATATTTTTGAATGGGAAAAATAATTTGAATTAGATTTTGGGAAGGAAGAGGAAAGTCAATGAGGCCGAAGGAATAACCACAAACATAAAAACAAAGGTGTAGAAATGCTGACCCATTGGAAGATGATACAGAATCTGGTGCTCTGTAAGGTTAATAAAGGAATAGTGTGGAAGTAAAAGATGCAAATGTATACTGGGTCTGGATTTGCTAGGCCTTGTATGTCATGCTAATTAGTTTGAATGTTATATTGTAGTTAGTGGAAAATTCTTGAAGGATTTAAATCAATTTAATAACAAGATCAGCTGAGTGTTAGAGATTATTTTTAGAAGAAGATATAAGAGCAGATTGAAAAAGGATATTGTGAAGAATCTCTAAGAAGAAGCCATCAGAAAAGAGTTGGCAAGCTCTATGTGCTCCTGGCATAAAAGACAGCAAGTACACAAAATCCTGAGAAATGACCTAGTAATGTTTAGGGGTTAGGGATAAAGGTGTTTAGTATAAATGGAAAGAATGAGGTTGGGGAGAGGTATGATAAAAATAAGGTTGGTGAAATGGGTTCAGATCACATAGGGCTTTCAAGGGCACAGTAAGGAATCTGTTTTCTACGTGGGAGATGGGAAAGCCATGGAAAGGGTCCGTCCAGGGAGTGACATGATCCGATTGATATTTATAAAAGACCACTCTTGCTGTTTTGTACATGGGAGACTAGAAATCAAAACACAATTCATTAACAAGTCAATAATAGTAGTCTGACAGGAAAATGAAGAATATGAGCCAGACAAGGCTGTTTGTTACTGGAAAGCACATATCCCACCTGATGGCATTTGGGGCTATTCAGTTACAGCCTACAGCCATCATGAGGAACTGTGGTCTCGAATGGCCCCATCTTCAAATATTTTAAGGTAAGTTAGAAACATAAACACAGACTGTACGTGAAAGCTCCTGAAGTTTTTTAGACATTGGTACTAAATCTTTTTATTTTTTTTTAACGCTAGCATGTTAACTGAAACACACCTGCTAACAAGATTGAGTGCTTGGCCTTCAGGTTATCTATCACAGGACTTAGATAACTAGTCCAGCTGTTCATCTCATTTATGATGCATACCCTTTGGAAGGGAAGGGAGTGCCTTGAGTTACGTCCCTGCCTGCAGATCTCAGCTGACACGATCTCAATCACCAAAGATGGACTAACAGCATTTAGTCTGAAAATTAAAAAAATAGACTGGAGTCTCAATACCTTTTTTCCCAGAAGCTCTTTTGCCCTGATGGAAATAACCTGCCCTCTCCCTGCCAAACTTCAACATTTCACAGAGGAAGGATTGTAAGGGTAGGGTGGTTTTCATTAAACCAAAATTGTGTCTTGTTAAATTATACCATGCAAATAAGAACATTCAAAGAAAAAAATCTAAAATAGATTACAAAAAAAGGACAATGTAAAGCTAAGTGTAGATACAACGAGAGCCTTATTTGAATGAAACACTGGCTATCTCTGTGTTCCATTCTATATAAACATCCTTGAAAAGATTATCTCAAACAAAAGACTACTTCATGCCTCTGCTCTCAAGAGATATAGGAATGCTAACGACCCATGGAGAATTATCTCCCAATATATGTGAGCTTAAAATTAGCTAAGCTAATTTTGTCATGATTCATATATTTTGGGGTTCTTTTACCTACCCTGGCATGCCAAGCCCTTTTCTGATTGCAGGACCCATTCACTTCTGTTTGTCTGCATTGCTGTTCCTTGTCTCTGTGCATCTGGACCTTCTAGCTACTCAGATCTCAGGTTAAATTACTTCCCAATCAGGAAGTTACTACCTCATCTAAAATAGCCCCCTCGTTTCTACTGTTCTCTGTCACCACAGGTATTTCTTTCAAAGTACTCATCACATTCTGACATGACATTTTTCTTTATGTCTTGTTTATTTGTACTGAAACAAACATTAAAATATAAACTCCGGGAATGCAAAAGACAGGTCATTCTTGTCTCCATTATATTTCCATTGCCTGGAACAGTACCTCATACATAGGAGGCTCTCGAAAACAAAACAATGAAACAAACAAACAAAAAAACCCCAAACTGACCAATCAAACAAACGAAAGCACTTGTTAAAGGACTCTTGAATTAATCCAAATAATACAACACTGTGGGCAAGAAGAGATAGAAAATTGTAACAGTAGATGAGCTAATCTAGGCATATTTAGAATATTAAAAAGTATTTATGAAATCTGGGATATAGCAAATATTATTCTAACAATTTTCACACATTTTTAAAAACAGTCCTTATTTCCTCTGAAAAAATGCCGTATCATTTTTACCTCATTGAAATATGGATACGCTTCAGACTGATTCAAGATAGACCCCTTTTCCACCCAAATGAAACCCACAATTTTTTACATAAAGTGAATTACATAAAACCAGGGATCATGTTCATATGTTTTTCATTTTTAATCTCTAGCATGTATCTCAATGTCTGCCACATAATGTGTAACCAGTAAATATTTGTTTAATCAATGGAGTATTGAAAGGGAATTATTTAAGCCTGTTATAGCCATAGTGAGTGCCTTCGTATTCTTAATTCTTCAAATGCAGGCTTGGTATGGTTGGAATATTGCACAAATTGACCATTTTCTTTAGTAAGTAATTTAAAAATCATAAATTTTGTCCTATTGAGAAAAGTATAAATTGCTCTTAGAATGATCTTGATACTTTATCAAATAGTCTTTCTGGGGCTGGCCTGAAGTCACCCTAGCCGGACTCTGGTATAGTGTGGACTCCATATTTTCCAGGGTTCTGTCTGGGCTCCAGTATGCCATATATCCTGCAGGTACTTAAGGTCTCTTCCTCCAAAGATCAACTAATGTTCCACATTTTAATTAATGTGGCTTGAGGTATGATTACCCTAAAAGTTTTATAATTTTCTAAGACTTTAATTAGCAATAATCGTGTCTTACATAAACCTCAGTGGCTACGATACTGCCACAGCACAATGGTATAAGACTCTAAAAGCAAAATAAGTAGAGGAAATACTCAAGCCTCAAGAAAGAGAAAAATTATTACAAAATAGTCTTGCGATGCACATGAGAAATGACTTCAAGAACAAGATGATCCACTATTTCTACAATGTATGTCATTTAAATGGTAAGTTGTTTCATCTGCAGGCAAATAGGACTTTATAAGACTTAGGAAAAAGGTGAGTTGCCCAAAGGCTTTATAGGGATATCCAACAGTTTTGATCAACTTTTCTTTTTTCATTCATCTGATTGATAAGTCCATACTTTTAAAAATATGAATCAAGCCAGTACTACTAGTTGGTACTATGAGCTGTTGTTGTTTAGTAGACTTCCCATTGGATGTGATGCATTTAAAAGTTCAGAAGATTGACTCATCAACTCCTTTTTTCACCCACTCACTCCTCACTGTTAAAAAAAATACTTTCACAAAAAAACAAGCAGTAAGTATAGACAGAGGGAAAATGACCTCATTTTACAAACCAGTGATATGTGAATCAAATTTAAAACTTTTTACATTTCTTGGGAACAATGTAAAAAAAATGTACTTTGCAAATCTCCTATTCTAAAGATCCCTGGTGAGATTTATAAAATTGTTTTTCTCCCAGTCAAGTAAAAATTGCTGAAATTCACTTTTTTATGTCTTTCAATATTTACATTTTATAGATGGGTTAAAAATGAAAAAGCAGAACTATTTAGATAAACATTTTTAATAATTTAGAAATGAATTATTAGGCTTTGAAATAATATACATTTATAACAATATGTATTATTAAACAATATTTAATTTTGGTTAATTATGAGAGTTTCACAGTGAGCAGTGAAGACTGAATAAACTTGTAAGACATTATTCATTTCCGTGTTCTAACAGATCTCAACTCAAACTTCCAAATAATTTTGAATACTTGTATATCCAAGTCACAAAAATAGAAAAATACCTCAAGACCAAGGTGATCTGCATTTTCAATCAACTTTATTAAAGTATAACTGTACAAGGATCCTGTTTTAAATGTATTGTTGGTTGAGTATTGAAAAACATATGCCCCCTTATATAAATTCCACACTGAAGACACAAAATGTGTTCCTCACCATCAATGTTCCCTCATTTGCCTTTGCGGTCCTTCAGACTTCAATGGCCAGGTTGGGGTGACATTAATGTCACACTATTCACTAGGTAAAGTGAAGATCAGAATATGAAAGACAGAACAATAAAATATCCAGAAGATAACCTAGGAAGATATCCTTACAATTTTCCAGGGTACAAGGCTTTCTTAAACAAAACGCAGAAAGCAGAAAAGGAAATAATGACAAATTGAATTATATTAAAATTAAGAACTTCTATTCATAAAAATGCACCATTAAAAGAATAAAAAGACAAGCCAGAGTCTACAAGAAGAGCTTCGTCACGCATATAATCATCAAAGAACTTTTACTCAGGATATATAATGGGCTCCCGCAAATCAGTAAGAAAAATGCAAAAAAGCAAACAGAAAAAAAATAAAATAAAATCAGGGACTAATTAAAAAAAAAAAAACTTTAAAGAAAGAGACATTCAAATGGCCACCAAATATGTGAAAAGGTGTTCAATTTTATTAGTTATTACCAACATCTAAATGATAAGTACTAGGATATACCATTAAAGATTTATATAATGGCTATGACAGAGAGAGAGAGCGAGAGAGAGAGCGAGAGATTTTGAAAGAGAGAGAGAATTTATTATAGCAAGTAACAATCAGGTTGTAGAGCAACAGGTGTGGCTGGTAAAGGTGAAAATTGGAAAAGTACACTGGAAAACTCCAGGGTAGTGACTAATGAAGTTAAACGGGAGCCTAATCTTTGTTTTTTTTTTTTTTTTTTTTTTTTTTTTTTTTTTGAGACAGAGTCTCGCTCTGTTGTCCAGGCTAGAGTGCTATGGAGTCAGCCTATCTCACAGCAGCCTCAGACTCCTGGGCTCAAGTGATCCTCCTGCCTCAGTCTCCCGAGTAGCTGGGACTACAGGCATTCGCCACCATGCCAGGCTAATTTTTTCTATGTATATATTTTTAGTTGTCCAGATAATTTCTTTCCATTTTTTTAGTAGAGACAGGGGGTCTCGCTCTTGCTCAGGCTGGTCTTGAACTCCTGACCTTGAGCGATCCACGCTCCTCGGCCTCCCAGAGTGCTAGGATTACAGGCGTGAGCCGCCGCGCCCGGCCTGAGCCTAATCTTTGATGCAGCAATTCTGCTACTATGTATGTGCCCAACAGAAATATGTGCATGTGTCCACCAAAAGTTGCTTGGAGTAACAGTTCCAAATTGGAAACAAACTCAAATGCCCATCAACATTAGAATAGATACGTGAATTGTATAAACACCTGACATAGTAACTATTTAGTTAATGATTTTTTGGTTACATTATTCTTGAAGAGTTAATTCACTTTTGGACCAAAAACTTTAGTATATATGTATGTATGTATGTAATGGCTTTTCACCCAAAATAAAATGCAAAAATATAACATGAAAAGCAATATCGTGTTATCATTGTTTCAGACAAAGACACTATTCATCAATTTACACAATTCAACAGTTACTATTCAGAGAATGTTACATGGAAATAAATGAATTGCTTGCCATACTTGAGTGCACCCTAAACAAGCCCCAAATGAATTGATTCGTGTATGTACACTGAAGGAATGAAAAGCACAGGTCTTCTACAAGTCTTCAGCCTGATGTCCACATGCAATATTTCCATGTGTTTCAGAGCACACAGTGTTTTGTTTAATTTTTTCTTACAGATATTTTTCAGTGCTTTAACATGATTCAAAACTGAAGTTTGAGTGAAGAAAATCATAAGCTTCGAAAAAGTTGAAAATCTGGTGAAGAAATGTCACTTTCCTCCCCTCCCCTCCATTAATCACTACCAAAGCTGTCTTTTTCACTTTTGAAGGGTACAATAACTTTCAAGCTAGATTTACTTAGTTTTAAAATGTTAATATATATAAACAGATACATATTAGTCATCTATATAATTACTTTAGATGTTTTGTATTAGAATGGAATAAATCATGATTTTCCAATTGAATTTAATGAACTTTTTGTTTTCACATAGTAGCATTTTTCTTAGCAGCATCATTTCAATGAAAAAATTTACAATCTTAATCAAAAAATAGATGTGTCAGGCCGGGCACGGTGGGTCATGCCTGTAATCCTAGCACTCTGGGAGGCCGAGGCAGGCGGATCGTTCTGAGCTCAGGAGTTCGAGACCAGCCTGAGCAAGAATGAGACCCCGTCTCTACCAAAAATAGAAAGAAATTAATTGGACAGCTAAAAATATATATAGAAAAAAACTTGCTGGGCATGGTGGCACATGCCTGTAGTCCCAGCTACTCGGGAGGCTGAGGATTGCTTGAGCCCAGGAGTTTGAGGTTGCTGTGAGCTAGGCTGATGCCACGGCACTCACCCCAGGCAAGATAGTGAGACTCTGCCTCAAAAAAAAAAAAAAA
>RJWJ010020239.1:0-10076 GCA_004363605.1 Indri indri | reverse complement strand
GGGTTTAGAAATCAGGATAGCAGTTAACTGTGGATAGTTGAGAGGGGACAGTGATTAGAACAGGGCATGCAGTGGCTTTTGTGGGGTCTCTAATAATCTGTTTCATGAACTGGGTGTGGATTAGACAAGTGTCATCATATATTAACCCATTGAACTGTCCACTTATGATTTGTACTTTTTTCTATATGTGGGTTATATTTCAATTCAAAAAGTGAAAGTGAAAAAAAAACTTTAAGTAAAAATTAGTCATTTAGAATTGCAGAGAAAATATTTGTGACAGTAATAAAAAAGTATTTTAGAAGGAAGTGATTCAATATTATATTCTCACTGGCATTTATATCCCATGTACATGGGAAAATATATATAAATTTCTTTTTAGGTTTTTTTTTATCATTTCAGGAAATTATGGGGGTACGAACGTTTTGGTTACATGTTGTGACTTTGCCACATCCCAAACATGATTTGAGACGCGCCCTGAATAGTTTCAATTGGCTTGATCTTTTAAGGGTAATCTGTTAAATTACCATTTATTAAATGTTTTATATTGTCCAGGTAAATGCTGGGTGGAATGTAAATCAATATCAATGGCATTTCATTTAAATTTTAAAAAATCTTGTGCTTATTTTAAATCCATTTTGGGGTGTGTGTGTGTATGCATGTGTGTGTGTGTGTGTGTGTGTGTAGATAGGGTGTTTCTAGAAAAATACTCAGGTTCTTTCTGCTTAGTGAAAATCCTCAGGTAAAAATATTCAATGGCATTTTTTTCACTACATAAAGATATATTTCAGACTATAGAATTGCAAATTATCCCATTAGGATAATTTGTTTTGTTTTGTTTTTCTGGTTTGCTGTATCTCTTTTCCTTCTCCACAAGTATAGCCATGTTTCAAATAGAGACTGCTCTGTCATTCCGGATCCCAGGATGAAAATAATCTTGGAGAGAGCTGAGCCAACTCATGAAAGACATCTAGGAATGTAATAAAGATATAAACCTTTGTTGCTGTAAGGCATAGGAATTTCATCTGTTTGGTTTGGGGGAAATGTGGGTTTGTTTCTTATTGCAGCATAATTTAACCTATCCTTATTATTGCGATAGGTTTTAGAATCAATGAAACTTAAATTCAAGTTCTGTCTCAGAATTAATGGTAAATGTGTGACCATTGGAAATGTTACTTATTCTCAATCAGTCTCAATTAGTTTATGTGTCATCATATATCAAGTACCTATTAAAAAAGATGTCTTCATAAATGTTAGTATCTTTCATTTTACTTCTCAAGAATATTCATCAAGATTTTTCTGAGTTATCAGATTACAGGACCTTGTCCTGTATATATATGGGCATGAAGTATATGGATGACATATTGGCAGTTCTAAAATATTTTCCTAGGGTCGGCTTAGATGTGGGAAAGGGCAAATCAAGCTCCACTTAGTACCACAATAATTCTGAAGGTTTTTGAGGAATTAGAATGTTTTAATGGAGATTTGTCTTTTTCCCTCATCTAAAATACTAGGGAGTAGGACAACTAAAAATATATAGAAAAAATTAGCCGGGCATGGTGGCGCATGCCTGTAGTCCCAGCTACTCGGGAGGCTGAGGCAAGAGGATCACTTGAGCCCAGGAGTTTGAGGTTGCTGTGAGCTAGGCTGATACCATGGTTCTCTAGCCCAGGCAACAGAGTGAGACTCTGTCTCAAACAAACAAAGAAACAAACAAAAAACACATTTGAGTATCTCTCAATGAAAATGTTAAATAGATATTCAAGAGTAGATATTCAAAGAGTAATATCATATCTAGCCTTGAATGATACTCATTTTTCCTCTAATGTTGTGATATTGGTAGGGCCATAGCACAATTGATTGATGCATTTAAATAAAATAGCACATTTGCTTATGGATATGAAACATTCTGTGTAAACACATTTTATGAGATTAGATAAACATGAAGAGGTAGGGTAGAGGAGAGAGATACAACATGAACTATGGTAGAGTAAAGATGACATGAATTTGTTGACAGCTGTCCTTGGAGAGATGATTTCTATTTACCTTAATTCATGAATATGCACTGGCCTGTGACACCTTAGATCATAAAATATGACATAAATGATTCTGTGCCAATTCCAGCTCTAGTGTTTAAGAAGAATGGCAGTTTCTGCTTCCTATCACTTGGGATTTTAGTTTTTTAAGCTCTGCATCACCAATTGAGAAGTCAAACTACCCTGCTGGGGAGCCCTTGTAGAGACGCCCTGAAGGCACACGAAGAGCTGAAGGAACCCTTTGGCACTTAGTGTTCCAGTTGTCCCCACCAAGGCCCCAGATGTGTACATAGTTAAGCCATTTTGGAACTGAATTTTCCATCCTCAATTACTCCAATTCACAGCATGTGGGTCAGAGACAGATGTCCCAGCTAAATCCTTCCCAAATCCTTGGTCAACAAAATCGTGAACAGCATAAAATATTTTAAGCCACTAAAGTTGGAGCTAGTTTGTTACATAGAAATAGATAATGATAGCTAAAATCTTTCTCTCAGGTATAAAATGATGAAGAAAGTATGTATTTTTATAAAAACTCTACTATATATGTGTCTGCCTTTGAATATTAGTCTGTTTTCTGCTGATTTTGATATGTACAGTTGCCATACCCTTCAAGTCTTTTTCCTCCATAGAGGTCTTTTATCATAGGCATGAAAGGAGAAACATAAAAATAGTAATTCTAGAAATTATAAATACAACTATATTTAATCGTTCCACTATAAGTATTGATCCTTGAACAACACAGGTTTGAACTACGCGGGTCCACTTATAAGGAGATTTTCTTCCTCTGCCACCCCTGAGACAGCAACCCAACTTCTCTTCCTCCTTCTCTTACTCAACGTGAAGACAATAAGGATGAAGACCTTTATGATGACCCACTTCCACTTAATAAAGAGTAAATATATTTTCTCTTTCTTATGATTTTCTTAATAACATTTTCTTTTCTCTATCTTAACTTGTTATAAGAATATAATATATAATACATATATGAAATACATGTTAATTGACTGTTCATGTTAACAGTAAGGCTTCTGATCAACAGTAGGCCGAGTAGTTAAGTTTCTGGGGAGTCAAATTTATATGCAGATTTTCTACTGCGTGAGAGTCAGTACCCCAATCCCTGCATTGTTCAAGAGTCAATTCTAATTTAAGACTAACTAAAAAGCACGTGTAAGTGTTATGACTAGATATATATCAGATTCAAGATAATTCTCAGGTATCTATTATAAAAAGATATGCTAAACTACAAAATATTTATGTAAATACTTTATTCCCAATAATTATGTGAAAAAGGAAAGAGAGTAAAAAGCAATTAGACCTCCATTTGTAATTTGAAATTTGTGAACATCATTAAACTCAAGCTAACATGAGACCATTTAAATTATTCATACATGAGTACTTTCTTCACAGTTAATTACTCCTTTGGATTTTCCAAAATGGTCAGAACTCTAAGGAGTTTATCATACTAGAAATTTCAGATCTTAGAGTTGTTCCAGCCTGGGAACACAGACTCTATGATAAAGCAGTTTCTCATTTTAAAAAGAAAGAATGGTGCATTGGGCACATCCCTCCTCTTTAAATCCAGCAAATTAAAAACCATTCATTTAAGTCCCCTCTGCTGCTTGAAATAAAGTTTCAGTTGCTCAATCAACTATGGTTTTTGAGATTTTGAAACATTACAGGCCAATCCCATATTCAAGTTCCAATTATTTCTAAAAAGTATCACTTTTGTTTACATGCAAGTTAAGAAAAGTAGTCTAACTCTAAATCTCCATTTTTTAACATAAAGAAAACAATAGCCACGAGAATGTGGAAAGCTCTCTGGTTTTTGTACAGAAACTAAAGATGCAAGTTAACTTATCTTGCGGTCCTGGTATAGTCAGCAGTTCTTAATTTGTTTGTTCTATTAATAATTATTATAATTTTACTTTGAACATCAAATTATGCTAATTGCAGAATTAGATACAACCTTAAGGATAAAATTATCATTTTCTTTTTTGAGCACTCTTTATCAAAGTGACAAGACATTATCTTCTGATATTATATGTTCTTGTCAACTCTATAATGACAACAACACAGCTATATTTATTCACAGCTTAAGCTTTGGCTAAATAATGCATAGACTTAATATTTTTACGCATGATTGACTAGAGTTTCTATTATAATAATCTCCAAAATTTTCTCTGATATCTTATATTACTTAAGGTCCTTGGAAAAAAGAAACATTTAACATTATCTTTTCTTCATATACCTCTTTTTTATTAATAATACAGACTACTATACCTGGCAGGAGGAAGAGTATCTTTTGAAGTACATATAGCTTATATGGCTAAACACAGTGTTATGTTGTATGAGAATAAATCTAGGTGATCAACATTTCACCTAGATAGATGGAGTAAAATTATTAGTCTAATTCTTCTATAAAATCTATAGCACACAGAATTAGAAGGAACAATGGAAGAATTGGAGGAAGAGACAGGAAGAAAGGGAGAGAGAAAGAAAGAGAAAGAGAGAGAGAAAGAAAGAGAGAGAACAGAGAGGGAGAGGAACCAAGAGGGAAGTAGGAGAAGGAGGAGGAGAATGAAACAAGAATAAAGGAACACAAAGAACAGGAAGAAAAAGAAGAAAAAAGAGGAGGAGTAAGGAGAGGAGAAAGAGAAGGAAAAAGCAGGGAGAGGGAGAGAAAAGGCATAGAATAGAGGAAAGTGGAACAGAGAAAAGGAAGGCAAAGAGACAAAGGGAATGAACAATGGAAGGAAAAAAATCTACAAAAATATAAAAATCAAAATTTGCCCTGATTAATCCAACTTCAAGTCATTCAGTCCTTTTTTTTTTATTTTAAGATATTATGGGGGTACTGGATAACTACATGCAGAAGATTGAAACTGGATTCCCACCTCTCACCTCTTAGAAAAATCAATTCACAATGGATAACAGACTTAAACCTAAGGCTTGAAACCTTAAGAATCATTCAGTCCTTTAAAATACAGTGGCATGAAATTCTGTTAACGTGTATGTATTTTTATATGTATTTAATCATACATATTGCTATACATTATGGTAAGTTCTATAAATAAGTAGAATTTCACCCTAGCTATTAATAAGAAAGAATCAATTTTAGATAAGCAGGTCAGAGAAGAATGATATTTAAACTGCAGCTGGAAGCCCATTGATGTGATTTATGCAGATGCATGCCATGATTAGAGGTGCATATCTTACAGCTCACTCTGCTTTCTGTGTAGAGAATGGATTGGTGTAAATGAAAATTAATAAATGTAACTATATTTTAGAAGCCATCATAATCACCCATTGATAAAGCCATATAAGATGTAGAAGAAATGGATTCATAGTAGCTTTCGAGAGAGACTCCAGTTTTGCAGACCCAAGCGATCAAGATAACCATGAAATGATTTTTCCCTCTGGCTTCTCAGTATATTCAAAATTCTTTCAATGATAGTCTGTGAAAAAATAGAATAAATATGATAAATGAAATGTATTAATTTATTCAATTGGTTAAAAGCAAATTGTATAAATTTATTAATTTACACAATTGGTTAAAAGCAAAATGTATAATAGCTTGGTTAGTATATGCCAGAAAACCTTAGTAAAATGTGTAATCAAAAGCCAGTAATTTAGATAGTTGGACCTCACTGGGTTAAATAATACTGACATTTGAATTCTAGTGCCCTAGGTAGCTATAAATACTGTTTTAAGTCAAACTCCAACCTTGAATCTCTTTTTTTGCCTCTCATTTTCTTTCCATCTACAGCATCTTTGTGTTTGTAATAACTACATCAGAAACACTTTCTGTTTCTGATTGTCTGGTAAACACTATACAGAATAATAATACATTATCCTCAGAGAGCAACAGTTCATACTGGCTTATTGAACCTGAAATTCTCTTCAAAGACTCATTATATTTTCACCCAGAACACCAAGTCAGCTTCCTTTCTTAGACTCAGTTTGTGGTCTGCCTATAATCTTTGATCTCTGGTTGCATCTTTATTCAACAGTGGGCAACAGAAAGAGAGATAAAACATAGATCACACAGTTATTTTGAAAAAGAAGCATGAACAGTATCATTTCAGGTTACTGGAGTGTTTTTCCTCTTAAATATAGGTGCCAAACCAAATAAAGTTTAACACTTCTTATTATATCATACTACTAATAACAGAATAAATGTCTACTTATGTGTCCATTTAAAAACCATGGTAACACAAGGAGGAAAAAGCAGAAAAATTATACAGTTATGAGAAAATTGATTTCTTTTCTCTCCAAATCTCAATCTCAGTGATTTTCTTTTTCACGTCTCTTGTAACATGAACAAATGCTCTGAGGGATGATGTTCGAATGTCTCTTCTGAGACCAATGACTGATTTTGAATAAAAATTGCCTTAACCCTAAAAACATAATATGTGGATTTACAATCTGAAGAAAGATTTAATGTTTAATCATAAAAGATCACTTTCCAAGCTTTCATTCTAGCAGTGATACTGTATATTGTTGTTAGAGCAGCCACAGAGCTTCTCTAATATTCTTTTCTTATTGAAAAAAAGGGGCAAATTCACAGCACAATTGTTTAAAAAATGAGACTTTGGGCATAACGGGAACAAAATACCTTGTCAAAGCAATGTTGAACTAATGACCTTATTATAAAATCAACGTTCAAACTGGATGTATTTATTACTCTGATGTTAAGATCGTCAGACATGAATGTGTGGTAAGTCACTCATATTGCAGAGCTCTCTGCTCGTAAAATATAAAAAGTAAGTAAAATTTTAAAAAATGCTCCATTGGAATGGACAGACATCCTACAGATAATTTTGATTCTCAGTATGATTATAGCATTTATTATGCATTAAAGAATTCAGTGGCAGAAGTATGCTATTACTGTTGAAACAGCTTAGAACATATAATATGTACTATGTTATGCACCCTGTCCTGGAAGCATTTAGGCAATAATGTACTCTTGATTAATGTACTATCCCTTCCTACTCTACCTATCACTATAAAATATTCATAATGTGTCTTGAAGCATATATAAGTTCACTTTATAAAATACAGATGTGCCCATTTGCTAAATGGTATTTAAAGCCTCTCGTTAGATTTTTCTGATAATGTCAAGCATCCAAGTGCATATTTTTCCTTCTAAGGCAGGTTAGTCTTTGCATTTTTAATTTATTAAATTAAAAACCTATCTTTGAATTGCATTTTAATGATCTCTTAGGGCAAAATATAATGTATCTTACAGTAGGATTTTACACTGTAAAGCTTTTAGCCAATATATAGAAATAATTTTTTTAAAAATGGCAAGTGAAAGATTAAGCTTGATGTTTGTTGGAATTCAGGAAGTTTCTTTCTTTTCATTTCAAATATGTGTTCAGGTTTCTCTAGAACACACAGAATTATGCCTACCAAACTAGCCACAGTTGATTTATCCTTAGGGTTGGTACACTTTTTGGCAATCTCCTGCAGAAACCTTTGGATAGCTTCTCTAAAATGTCTTCATGCTACACGAGTTTGATGGTTTGGATAAAGGGAGAGAGGTGAACTCTGAATAAAACTCTTACATTCTCCACCTAGAAATAATTAGTGAGACAATTTTGCTTAAAAAACATTAAGTTTGGGAAATTAATAAAAGATTGCATTTTTAAAATATAAATAGAGGAAGCACTTAGAAAAAGCTGTTCCTACCTCTTATTTTATAATCATCACACATATGACGAATTACAGTCACATGAGAAAGGCACATACATGGGCATTACTAAATTTTGTCACACATTTTAAATGAATGTCAGTAATGGTCATGGACTATGAGTTTCATCCTAGATAAGACTGACTATAAATTTGCTCCCTTTTTCCTACTGGAGAAGGCATATTAGATTAGAAACAAAGAGAGTAAATAATTTGTATACTTTCTTTTTGCATTATTATCTTATTATACTTTGTGTGCAGTAATGTTGATATTGGTGTTCCATGAAACCTGCTGATCTGGAAAATGATCGCTTCAACCTTAATCCACAATGAATAGTGCTACTCAGTTATTATAGTGATAATATGAGGCCAGGATAACTCATTGTGGCTAAATGCAGTTACATAAGGAAATTGTAAAAATAAATAATGCAATTTAAGAGGAGAAAAGTACAGTACTTAATAATCATTTCTCATGGCTAATTAAAGAGAGGAATGGCATTTATTCCAGAATATCTCGATAAAAGATAATTAGATAACTTCCAGGCTTTTAATCAAGCACCATGAAAGACTATTTTCATTTGTTTGCTGCAAAATAAATAAGCCTCTGGAAATACATTCAGAGAAAATAGCTAAGAGAAAAGTTAAGTCCAAAATTGATTGTGGTGTCTAGAACAAGGGGAGATACTAAAACCAATTTTTATCATAATTTGTTTGAGTCACTATAATGTGGCTGTATAAATTGCAATAATGTATATATTTCTTTATCTTCTCATCTTATTGTGAAGTCTTATGTATCTTTTTCACTTTTGGATCCTGCATAAGATACAGCACTCGTATTTTCATATAGGTGCCTGTCAGTTAATATTTATTATTTATTATTCTCATATTGGCAAGTATTTATAAAACATGGTATCTGTTTTATACTAGAGCCTGTATCCTCTATAAAGTTATGATATTAAGAGTAACAATGATACCAAATACCCTAAGTACTTTACATATACAAATTCATATAATGTGCATAAACAATGGAAGAGGTTTTATCATTTTTTCAAAGTTTCAAATTAAGAAACTAAGGCACAAGATGTTTACGTAACTTGCCAAGGTCATACACAGCTAATAATTGGTAGAGTGGGGAATAAAATCTTGAGTAGTCTGGTTTTAGAGTCTAGATAGAATCTTACTGGGGAGAAAGTACATAAACATTGAAAATGATTAACCTACATACAACATTTAAGTAAAAGTAAAAACTAAGGCCCATGAAAGATAACAAGGAGGAAAAATACTCAATAGCATATTTTATGTTCCTCATTACAGAAATGTATCAGCTGCTTCTTGGTCTCTGACACACCTTCTTTTGTAATTCCACAATTCTATAAAAGAGAAGTCTTTCTTTAGGATAAAACTTGGGGACTTTATTTTTTCTGTCATTTATTGGTATCTCATCATGTGCCAGCCTTGCTAGGCATTCTCCACATGTTACTTCTTCAGGTATTAACATATCCTATTATTAACAAATAAAAAACATGAAGTACATGTTTTTAAACATGAGCATTTGAGTAACATGCCCAAAGAGGCACAGCTATTAACTGAGAGAGCTTGCTTTAGAACCCAAAATACCACATCCTATACCCTGAATTACAAAGTCATGTATCATGTTCAGTCCATCAAACAGAGGTTTTGTCAGTTTTGTTAAGTAAGTTAGTTTTTTGCTATAGGAAATAGTAAAAGTGCGTTGGGAAAGGTCAGAAGTCAGAACACACCTTAGACTCAGAATGGCTGTACAATTTGTTCATAGGTTATTTTATATATACCTTTTTTATTTCAATCTCTCTTTATGATCAGATGTGGCAGGGAACAGAATAGAGTCATAATAAATCAAAAAAATGGTTTTCTATTTAAATGTAAGGGAGAGTTCATTTATACCTAAACCAAAATACTCCCTTGATGGTTCTTTTACCAAAAAAGTCTTAAAATTGGTGCACAGGGCCTAATTAAAAATCACCAAATAATGCAAATGGATTATTGCTCAATTCAGAAAAAAATACTATGAGAACAAAGGAACAATAACAATTACATTTTTCAGGAGGTAAAATTAAGAACCCAAGAGAATATATAAAATTGTTAATATCATTTAATATTCTTTTTTTTTTTTTTTTTTTGAGACAGAGTCTCACTCTTTTTGCCCAGGCTAGAGTGCCGTGGCGTCAGCCTAGCTCACAGCAACCTCAAGCTCCTGGGTTCAAGTGATCCTTCTGCCTCAGCCTCCCAAGTAGCTGGGACTACAGGCATGCGCCACCATGCCCGGCTAATTTTTTCTATATATTTTTAGTTGTCCAGCCAATTTCTTTCTAT
>RJWJ010020238.1:0-29295 GCA_004363605.1 Indri indri | reverse complement strand
TCCAGGCCCACCGGGGATGCCATGCCCCTGGGCGCTGACTTTGGAAGGGACAAAAAGTAGCTGGCCCAGAAAGCTGAACTGGGGAAAAAATTGACCCTAAGTGTCTCAAGCATTTAAGTCCCTCGCAGTCCCAGGGCCCTGGTGGGCCTGGGGCAGGGTGAGGAGGCAGGAGGCCGGCGGGAGCAAGTATGGCAAGGAACGTTGCTTAGTCTCTGTGCCACCAGCCGCAGCACGGGCCTGGGCTGGAGGGAAGGACCCAAAAGTGCTGACACACAAAGGGAAGGGTTTGTGAAGACGCATTATTTCTCAGTGACCTGGTAATAACATTTTGGGTCATGGACATTCTATTAATCTAAATGGCAGTCTTCATTGTTTTATTTCAGTGAATGTGAAAACACGCAAAGGGCCTTGTGGGTCTACCTGAGGAGTCGCCCCCAGTTTGCCTGTCCTCTCGTCAGGAGTGCACAGCCCAGCCTTTCGTGTGGCCAGGAAGCCCTGGTGGGCACATTCTCTGTGTGTATGCATCAGGAACCTGCCATGCCTAAGCTCTGCCACCCAGAGACTCACAGTGTTCCCTGTGCCCTTGCTTGAGGGCCAGGAGCCCCTGGGACAGCCATCCGCCAAAGGAGAACCAAGGAGCAGCGACGGGTCCTCCGGAGAGTTTCTCTTCTGAACCAGGAATGGGGGATGGCAGCTTTGCAGTGCCCAGTATGGGCTGGACACTCAGAGACATGTCCCCATCTGTCACACTGGGGGGGTCATCTCTAGACAGCGCCATTCACTTTCGAGGCCAGAGCAGGCTCTGTGTCTCTTACTGGTATCCCCTGGGCAATGGTGGCAAAGCATCTTGGGGAACAGGAGGCTTTTTCTAATTTCACCAAGACACACTTCAGGCAAGAATGGTGAAAATGTTGCAACAACTCTGTGAGACGCATATTAAACACTCCATTTTACGGAGAGGGAAACTGAGGCTTAGAGAGGCAACGAAGCTTGACAGAGCTGGGATCTGGACCCAGGTCTAACCAGGAGTCCGTGGGCCTTCCCTGTGATGTGCCTCCCACCGCAGTCTCATGTGGGGTCCTGGGGAGAGGGGCCACTGCAAAAAATCTAGAAATGAAACTGAAGACATTTCTGATTTAAGGTGTCGGCCCAGGTGTGTGCACTTACCTTCCCTCTCCCCTCCCAGGCCCATGGAAATGGCAGCAGAAAAGCACAATGGGGAAACAATCAAAGAAGGTGTAGTGCAACTGGAGCCTCTGACACATTTCTGGGAGATGAGGCACAGCGGGGAGTGGGGACGGGGAGGGCCCCAGTGAACAGCCTGGGGAAGGAAGCTTCGGAGGAGCCCAGGGAGCCACTACCACGGCGGGTGCCGGGTGTGCAGATTTGGGAGTGAGAAACCCGGGTGGATTCGAGCTTGTTACAGATGAGCCGTGTGGGTGGTAGAGAAGCTGTCTAGTTTCTATGGAGATGCCGGGTCTCCGAGGGAGGGGTCAGCGCTCCAAAGGGAGGCGGCCTCCGTGCCACCCCCCTGCCTACACACTCTTGAGTGTAGCCACAGCAGGCTCCCCTGCCTGGCACCCACAGGCCAAGGCCAGCTCCTCTTTCAGGACAGAGGCTGGAGATGTTGGAGGAAACCCACACGGGGACTTACCGAATGGGCCCAGTCCTTCGGTCATGTACAAGCAGAGCAGCGAGGACCAGCAGACGCAGGGAGAGGGGCGCAGCCGAGAGACAGACCAGGTGGGCGGGCCGGGCTGGCCCCAAGGGGAGCAGGGCCTCCGAGCTTTCTGATGGGTTGGCTTAAAATCATGCTAATTACCATCCCCAGAGAGATTTGAGCTTTAGCATCCATAAAACAAGAAGAGGTTACTATAAAAACTTTTAAAAGAAGCATTTTGAGAACAAGAGGGAGCTTATAAAAAAATACAAGAGAAGAAATAGAAGGAAAAGTCAAGGAATTCGTCCTGGATTTATGTAGCCGAAGACAAAGAGGCGGAAAACGGGGTAATGACGTGGTCAGAGCGAAAAACGTGCCGCACGCCAGGCCCTGTTTTAAGTGTTTTAATAATGTAATCTCCAAGTGGAATTACGGTTATCTCCGTTTTGCAGAGGAGAAGACGGAGGAGCGGCCGCGCTGCTGGGAAGCCACAGGGCTGGGGCCCCGGAGCAGCCGCCCACCCAGACTCTGGGCTCCAAACGCGACAACACTTTGCTCTGGGACAACCCAGGGGGAAGGTCTGGAAAAAACCAACTTGGGTGCTAGAGCCGAAGCTGCACTGGAAGGGAGTTTATGCCTTAAGCACAGATCTTTAAAGAGAAGAGAGGCAAATTCAACCCAAAGGAGAGAGTAGAAGAGAAGGAACAATAAACATGAGGGCAGGAAGTAATGAAATGGAAAACAAGCACACGATGAAGAGGGTCAACAGAGCCAAACCTTTAAGGAGTAATAATACTTACAACCCCCGGACAAGGCCAACGCGCGCACGCGAGAGAGAAGGCACAAGTAACACTGTCAGAATGAAAATGGGGACATAGTTGAACAAACTGAAGACATTAAAGAAATAAAAAGAGGAAATTATGGACAACCGATGTCAGTAAATTTGAAAATTTAGATGAAATAAACATATTTCTGGTGAAATACAGCTTACCTAAACAGACACAAGAAGAAATAGGAAATATAAACAGTCTTATAGCTACTGAAGAAATTAAATCCATAACTTAAACCTTCCCACGAAGAAAACTCCAAAAATAGATGTCTTTACCAAAGAATTCTATTACCATTTAAGAAAGAAATAATAATGTTATACAAACTCTCCTGGAGAGCAGAAAAAGAGATCTACCCTCTTAAAAAACGTGTAAATGCACAGTACCGTATCGTGGACTACAGACACTACGCTACACCGCGGATCAGCGGAGCCGCCTCTCCTTGTATAACTGCACGGGGGACAGCAAGCCCTCATACGCCCCTCTTCCCCACCCACGGTGACCCCCGTTCTATTGTCTACTTCTACACCTTTGACGATTCTAGATGCCTCCTGTAAGAGGAATCGTGCACTATTTGTCTTTCAATGCCTGCCGTATTTCACTTTGCGTAACGTCTTCCAGTTCATCCACAAGAGAAGGTATTTTCAATGTAGAAAACAAAGAGCTCATTTCTACACTATCCAAAAGAACTCCCACCAAGCAATAAGAAAAAGGCAACTTAGGAGAATAGCAGGCAAGACTTGGACAAGCACCGCACCAGAGAGGATACCTGAGTGACCCATGAGCGCTCGCTCGGCAGGTTGCCTGTCCTCAGTCGCGGTCACGGGATTGCACGTGGAAACCCACGAGTCAACACTACATGATGCCACAGATCCGAGACCGATGACGGGAGGCATTGGTAGGATGTGGAGCGACGGCGACCCACGTACACTGCTGGTAGGAGTACAAGTTAGTGAAACCGATGCAAATTCAACAGATGCCACTTTGAGAAGTTTGCGTTTCTACCAAAACTGAATAGGTGTGTACTGTGCGACCCGGCAGCATCCCTCCTAGACGTGTGCCCAGCAGAAATGCTTGTATAAGTCACCAGACACAGGTGTGAGGTTGTCCACGACATGATGTACCGTAGCCCCAAGTTAGAAACACCCCAAATGGCCGTCCATGGGAGCTTGGGTAAAGGAATTACTGTGTGTCCAAGGCACAGATGTCACACAATGGTGGGAATTGATGGCCACAGCTACACACACCCACATGGAGGAATCTCGCTGAGTAAAGTCGAGCAAAAGAAGCCGATGCAGTGAGCACACCACGCGGTTGCACTGACAACAGTTAGAAATGCGTGGACGGCGTGTGCTTAGGTGTGAGACCACAGAAGGAAGGGGGAAGTGATGTCCTCAAGGGCAAAGATGCGGCTGACTTTTGTGGGGAGGGACTGGCAGGGGGCCTGGGGGCCTGGGGAGAGGTTCTGGAGGGTCAGGGCTCTGCTGCTCGCCTGGGTGCTGGATTAGCTTGTCACAGTGCCTTGAACTGCTACACTCGGGGCACTTTTCTACTTGAGTGCCACATATTTGCCAATGAAAATGATTTTGAGAGAATAAAACAGTTTCGCGTGTGTCTGTCAGCTCTCAGAAAGTCCACCCACATGAGCTGTGCCATGCCTGCCCTGCGTGTGCACACACTCATGTGAGCTGTGCGTGCGAGCGTGCACTCTTGGCGGCTGTGCACGTCCTTCTTACCTTTGCCTCGCCCGGGCTCGGCGGGGCCAGGGCTGCTGGTCTGGGAGGATTTGCAGAGGTGGGTCCAGGGCGTTTTGCAGACCACCAACCTCTGACCCCTCCCCTGGACCTGAGAAGGTAGAAGGGTGCTCTTTGGGGATCGGGGGTAAGGGAGGCTTGTGACCACCGTGGGCTGACAGCAGAACATCAGAGGAGAGGACAAGGGCAGCTCCAGGCGAGGGCACCTCTCAGATGGTGGGAGGTGAGACAGGGGCTCCTCTCTCCAAGGAGCCACGGACGGTGGCTCCAGGGTCCAGGGAGTGGGGGGTCTCTTCTTCCGAGGTGAAGGGAGCGAGGGGGGAGGAGAAGAGGACCCATTTCCCCTCGGAGGCTCTCTTGCCTGGGATGTCCCTGGAGCCTGGTGCAGTCCTGAGAGGGGGTCTCAGTGACGGCTATAGGAGTATAGGGATGGTACATGGCTTGCTCCATCAGAGGGGACACCTACAGGGTGGAGATTGCTCCTGCATTCTCAGAGAGGACCCTGGGGCTCAGAGAAATTTGTAGCAATAAGGAAAGTGGGGTCATCTTCCTCCTGCACCCCATCCTGTCACCTCTCTGTGTCTGCACACTCCTGGGCATCCAGGCATTCCTGGACATTGAATGTTGAGGTTTGGTTTGGGGTGAAGTGGCAGGCGCCGGCCAGGAACTGTGGAGTTATGAGGCTCACGAGTCCCATTCTAACCAGAATGCACCCACTGAGCACCTATCTGTTCCTGGCGCTGGGGTTGGGTCTGGGACACAGCTGTGATTTAAGCAGTTTGTCGGCTGCTGGAGATGATGTTCTGGGGAGGACGTAGTCAGCTTCTAAAGGAGCATGGAAATGAACGGATAGCTGGAGACCATGCATGTCCTCGAGGGTCCCCAGGCCCTCTGCACGGCAGGCTCAGGCTTCCTGGGAGGGGTGCCATGTGGGGTGAGCTTTAGAGAGTATATACGTTTCCCGCGGCTGCTGTGACAGATGCACACAAACCTTGTGGACTAAAACAACACACATTTCTTCTCTTGCAGTCCTGGAGGCCAGGAGTCTAAAACCCTTCTTTCCGGGTTAAAGTCAAGATGTCAGCCGGGGGGTTCCTCCTGGGGGTCTGGGGGTAGCCCACTTCCTTGCCTTTTTCAGCCCCTGGAAGTCACTGGCATTCTGGGCCCCTCCCTCAGGTCACCCCCGCCTCCTGCTTCTGCTGTCACATCTACTGTCCCTCTAAAACCATCTGTATCCCCCTTCCGAGGACACTGTGGTCACCTCAGGCCCACCGGATAACCCAGGATGACCTCCCCACTTCGGGGTCCTTCACTTGATCACGCTTGCAAAGCCCCGTTTGCCATGTAAGACATTCCAGGGTTCTGGGGGTTATGACCTGGGCGCCTCTGGGGCCACTTTTCAGCCACACGGAGGGGTGGTCAGTAGCAATGAAGCCAGCCCAGGGCAGGTGAGGGCTCAGGTGGGAGCGGCTGTTCCGAGGCCTGGGCTGGAGAAAGGGGTGCAGGGAGGCGAAAGCACACCAGGTTCCCCAAGACTGCAGACCACGGCCAAGGGCAGGAGAGCCCTCGGGGCTGTGAGGGGACAGAGGTGGTGGCGCTGGCCTCACGCCAGCGCTGACAGCGCGAGCTCCCTTCTGCTACCCTGGCTTCCGACCCATTCCAGAATTTCCTTCTTTGGTCATTGTTCTGGGTCTCCTCATCCTGGAGGGGCAGGGAGGGACTCAGAGGAAGAGGTAGTGACCGCAGGTCAGCTGCCGGAGGCGGGGCCGAGGATCCTGGAAGACCCCATGCCAGGGGCAGATGTTTGTCCTGCTGCAGCTGCACCACAGCTGCCCGAGCGACAGGAGCCTGGCCCTGGTCACCTGGAGGCCAGCCACCAGCCCACGTGTGACCGGAGCAAGTCCTGCCCTCTGTCTGGGCCGCAGTCTCTGCCTCCGGCCAGTGGGGCTTATGCCCGTAGGACTCCAGGTGCTTGCTCAGGATGCGAGGCCAGGGCAGGAGCTCCTCCTGGCAGGCCCGGCCCATTGGCACCCTGCTTATGGCCTCGTAGGACACACAGCGGAGGGGTGGGTAGCGGCCCAGTGCTGGGCTGCATGGGAGCCTGAGGGTTGCGCAATGGCCCCGGTGGCAGCTGGCAGGATCTGGAAAAGTTGTTTTTCACCAAGTGCAGCTGGAGAAGCAGCCGGGGAGGCCAGCTCCGCCCGGGGAGTGGCCAGGCCTGGGGGGGCTCAGAGAAGGACAGAGCCCACTCCCACCACGGCAGGGCCAGAAGGGCGGGTGAGAGGGTGGCCCCCTCAGGGGTGGCTGTCTGAGAGCCGGCTATCCCTCTCTGGACAATGGCAACCACTGGCCTCCCTGGATGCGCAAGCTCAGAGCTGAAGGCCCCGACGGGTCAGCTAGAAAGCTTCAGAACTGAGACCACCACCCTGGCCCTCTGACTCCTGAGCTCAGAGACCCCCACAGCCCACCTCCCCATTTCATGGATGGGCAGGCCGAGGCTAGATGGGGAGGGGCTGGCGGCAGGGAGCAGAAGGATGGGAGGGAAGCAACATTTTGGGGACTCTTTGGGGACCAGACCTGAGTCAGGAACCTCCCACTTGGTGTCTAATTTGGTGTTTGCACATTCAGTTCACCTCCCTGCAGATGAACCAAACTGTTAAGAAAACATCTCCATTTCCCAAATGTGGAAACTGAGTCCAGAGAGGTCATCTGAACCCAGCCTCCTGACTCCTTGGGCCCCGCACGGGATCTTGGGACCTGGGGAGGCCTCCTGTGCTGGGTGCAGGTTGAACGTGGTCCAGACAGAACCAGGAGTGCTCAACCCATTTGCAAGTGAGCGGGGCGGAGCTCACGGTGTCTGTGAGCTCGCCTTCCTTCCGCTGCGTTGGGGGCAGAGGCAGGTGGTCAGGAAGGTGGTCTGAGCCTGGGCGTAGGGCTGGCCCCGGGGGGTGGAGCCAGGCATCAACAGAGGGGAGCTGGGCTTCTGCCCACCACGCCGTAGGCACCAACGCAGGGGCAGTGGGACCAGGCAGAGCCCCCAGACGTGGTTCCAGAAATCCTTACAGTGACCCATGACCTCTCAGATCTGGGAGGTTTCTCTGGCAGCCCCCACCCTTGGCTCTGTGCCCCCCTGTTCCCCTAAGCACCGCCTCTCGGGTAACTGACAAGTCCACTGCCCTCACTGCCCTCTTCTGGAGCCCACCTCCTCACACCCACAGGCTCCGTCTCTCAGCTGGGGCCCAAAGGTACATGAGCAAGCGCCACGCCTGGGGCCGCTGTGCGTGTGGGGAGCAGAGGACCTGCCCGGTGGGATTGAGGGCAGAGGCCCGGACGTGCGCAGATGGGCCATTAGGACCAGTTGAGATCGGGAGGTGGGCAGGAGCCACGGAGGGGGCAGGGACACAGGGCCTGGGGGGCTTTGGCACACTCCCGGTGGGGGTGGCAGAGCGGGGGCCAGGAGGGAGGCTGAACCGGGCTCTGGGGCCTGGCTGAATTTTACAGATGTGGGCAGCAGGGTGGCCTGCAACAGGAGGGCCACACTGTCAGAAGCCAGGACTAGATGGGCTGGGGGTGGCGTGGGGGCCAGGAAGCATCTTGTGGGGCTGCCTCTGTGCCTGGCCCCCTTCCTTCTCAGCAGGGGCTGGGCGCAGCCTGGGTGCAAGGAGGGCTGGGCAGTGCGTGCTCATCTGAGCCTGCAGCTTTCAAAACTAAGGCCAGTGAACCGGATCGGGGCCCTCCTGACAAAACCGCTGCGACCTTTTCCCTGTGCTTTCTGGGTGTGGTGCGGTGCTCTCCTGTCTGCTCCTCACCCTGGAGCCGGCCACCACCCAGCCCAGTCTCCAGGGATCTCCTATGAGACCTGCGAAGGTGCCAGACAGGATGCCGGTGGCTGCCACGGCCATCTGAGGCCAGCTCCTGGCTTCAGCCCCATGCAGTGTCATTTAGAATCTGATCTGTTGAATCTCAGGCTCTCATTGCTGGGCAGGACTGCAGGTCTGTAGCACACCCCTCCCTGGAGGGAGAAGGGGGTCCACAGCCACCAGAGGCCGGCTAGGGGCAGACCCTGCCCCTGTGTGAGGTTAGGCCCAAAGTCCCAGATGCTTCTGAGCTTGGCGACCCAGAGTACAGCCTTGGCTGACAGCCCTGGGGTCCCTCCTTCTCACCCCTGTGGGCACCCCTCATCCCCAGCCCTGATGCCCCCCACAGAGCCATCCTAAAGACTCCCCCCGGCAAGTTCATGGCTCTCAGTGTCCTGCTTCCAGCCACCCTGGGCTGTGTCCCTAGACCTCCGGCTTTTAAAAAAAAAAAATCTCTTTCTGCCTCAATTTCCCCATTGCTGAGTGGGCTGCAGTGAGGGAGATATGGGACAGATGCAAGGACAGCTTCTCCTGTGGCCAGGCAGGCACAGTGAGGTATAGTGGGAGCTCCCCTTGGGTGGCTTCCCAAGGGCCAAACCAATGACCTCGTCCCCCATGGCCACCAGGAGGCTGGTGGCATCAGCATTCCCTCCACGCAGAGGAACAGGCCCAGGGGGACCAGGGGTACTTCTTGCCCAAGACCATGGAGTTAGAAGTGCAGGAGCCGAGATCTGAGCCCTGGGGCTCGACTTGCAGCCCACCCTCTGCAGCCCACGCGGCCCTGAGGGCTGGTGTGTTGTGGAGATTGTGCAAGGGCCAGGTCTTTGCACGTGTGCCCAGCCACGTGTTAGCTGCGGATCTCCAGGAAAAGCTCTGGCCAGTGGAGGGGGAGGCTGCCCAGACACCCCTGCTGTGTAAACTTTAATTTCCATACAGTAGAGAAACATACAGTACAAGCGATGTTGGGGGTCGACTCTACAGCGAAGCTCACACGTACACCTGGAGACACGCGCCTCCCCCAGACAGGAGAGGGAGGCCATGAGAGTCCACTTGCTCTGGGTGGCAGTTTTGAGAGAATGGGCTTCTGCAGCCCGGAACTGCATGGGGAGGTGAAGCCAGCTCAGTCCTGGCACCCAGCAGGTCCACCGTCCCTGCAGGCCACCCATGGTCACCTTGGGGAGGATACGTTTCTCCAGGCAGCTCGCCCACCTGACCTTCCTGCCAGTGTAGGACATGCTCTGCTTCCAGCCTGCCTCCTGCCCACCAGTGCAGGGCTCATCCCAGCAGCCAGGGGACATTCACTCAGTGCCTGCTCTGGGCTGGACCCCTCAAGGGGGTCAGCCGTGGACTGCCCTCCAGGGACCCCTGGCTGACGGGCAGGCAGCCCCTGCCCTACAACGAACATGGTGGGTGTCGTGGCAGAGGGAGCCAGGCTGTGAGTCAGGAGGCGTTTGTCAGGGAGGAGGCTTGGCAGTGGGAGCTGAAGTAGGTTGGGTGTGGCAGGGGGCGTTGCAGACAGAGGTTTCCCAGGTGCAGAGGGAGGAGGCTATGAGAGGTGGCACTGTCGGAGTTTCCTAGATGTCCCTGGCATGTGGAGGTGACCTTCGGGAGCATCAGCACCAGGTGCCATCCGGCCTCCCTCTCCAGCACTCCCCTGAGGCTGGGATTCGGACTCCTGGCCAGGCCCCGCCTCCGGCTCTGCCCCTGGACAGCCCAGGAGGAGCTGCTGGCCCTGCTGAGGACTGACAGAGGTCCTTCGTCCGGATCTCGGGGAGGCAGTGCCCCCCACCGTCTGCAGGCTCTGGCGCTTGGTGCTGGAGGAAGGCAGCCCCTCACACAACCACCTCGGGCGCGATGCTGAAGAGGAGGTCATCGTTGCCCCGCCGCACCTCCAGCAGGAGCGGGGACTCAGTCAGGACAGCCTCCTGCAGCTCACTTGAGTCCTCCAGCTGGCGCCCATTGACCTTGACGATGATGTCACCATCTTGGATGCCGCCCCTGCCACAGGAGAGACCACGTCACCAAGTGCAGCCCACCAGGCCTCCCGGTGGGACACGCTGGGGTGTAACGGCAGCAGTTTAACAAAACTCATTTCTACGGGAAAGAACAGCGCCCTGACCCCAAGGCTCTTACACCAGAAGAGAACCAATGTCATGGTGGGCAAACGACTTTTCACACGACTCCTCCCACATGTCAGGAGGGTGGGTTCAAGCTCTGGCTGCAGCCTTTTTAGCTGGGCTGCCTCTGGTGCTACCCGTCCCTTCCAGCCTCAGTTTTCATGTTTACAGTCCGATGTAGAGAAGCACTTTGCAAATTACAAAGATGCCCAGGTGTCAGTTCCGATGCTACTGCAGTTACTGAGGCTTCCTGGGACCTCCACACAAGAGGCAGGGCTCGCAGGGCAGCCTCCCTCTGTATGAGGCTCGCTGAGACCTCCCTACCACTGGGAAGGAAGGAGATGGCATCGTGGCTGGATGTGTGGGCACCAGCATCAGACTGACACATGCCAGCTGCATGACCTGGAAGAAGTAACCTCTTTGGGTCTCAATCTCCCCACCTGTAAAATGGGTAGAGGCAGTGGCCTGCACATACCTGGCTGCAGTGAGGATTAACAGAGGACGTGCGTGAACCGCAAGGCTCACAGGGCAGCCTTGGCCAGCGTCAGACACTGGCACCACTGTCTCTGGCTCTTGTGGGGCCCTGCACGTGGCCGCCTGTGGTCACTGCTGCCCACTGAAGTCAGCCTGTGCACAGGGCCTGAGTTTGGGTGGTTATCCCATGGCATCATGCGTCCACAGTTCAGCAACTTCTGCTGCAGGCCTGCTGTGGGCGGGGCAGGCCACGCGGGCCCCGTCTTTGAGCCCAGCCTCAGGAGGCAGCACAGCGCAGCTGGCCCCTGAACAACACAGGTTTGAACTGCATGGGTCCACTCACGCGGATTTGCTTCTGCCTCTGCCACCCCTGAGACGGCAAGACCAGCCCCGCCTCTTCCTCCTCCCCCTCTCCTCCTCCTCCTCCATGTGAAGACGACGAGTCTGAAGACCTTTATGATGATCCACTTCCGCTTCATAAATTTTTTTCATATATTTTCTCTTCCTTATGAGTTTCTTAATAACATTTAATTTTCCCCAGCTTACTTTTTATTGTAAGAATATAGTGTACAATACATAAAACATACGGAATATGTTTCATGGCCTGGTTACGTTACCGGTCTGGTCGGCAGTAGGCTGTAAATAGTTAAGCTGCGTCAGGGGTTGGTGCCGCTAAACCTCAAGTGGTTCAAGGGCCACCAGATGCAAAACAGAAAGAAGGGCCTGTTGGGGCGGAAGGGGCGGTGCGGGCTGGACCAGGCCTGGCTGGCTTCCCTACACACACCCAGCCCCTGCCCCTCAGCAGCTCCAGACCCAACAGACACTACCTCCAACTCCCGGAATTACAGTCTAAAACTACGGATCTGACCCAGCCCACCCATTGCACAGATAAAGACCCAGGCCAAGGAGAAGGGACTTGTTCAGAGCCCTCCCTGGGCAATGGATCCACCATGCCAGTGTGTGGTGACTTCGCTGCATTGTCTGCCTCCGCAGTCCTGTTGCAGCCGTGGTACTTGAAAACTTCAAAGAAAACAATGCTTCATCTCATTTGACCTTGACAGAGTCTCCCGGGGGTAGAAAGAGTAGACAGGATCATCTGCATTTATAGATAAGGAAACTGAGGCCCAGGAAGACCTGGGCTGGTGAGACAGGCTCAGAGCAGGTTCTCCGCCCTGGTGGGGACTCTTTATCCTCTGCTGCTCGAGGGCAAGGATATTCTGGCCAAAGTCAGACATGGCCAGGGATCTAACGGGGGGTTCGTCTCTCTGGCCCTCTCCTGGCTTAGAGGATAGGCCAGAACCCACCTGCCCCTTTCCCTGCCTGCCCCTCCCACATCGCTTTGCCAGGAAGCTCCAGGCACCGGGCCCACCCAACGCCCACCAGCCAGGGTATTCGGCTGCTCCCATTGGCCTTCCTGCCTCCCCCAGCAGAGCCTACCTCTGAGAAGGTGAGTCTGGCACAACCTCTTGCACATAAATGCCACTGCTGACTGTAGGGAAGTCCGGGTTGCTGGCCTTCAGCTCGTCCACCAGGCTGGAAAGACAGTTCAGCTCTCAAGGCTGCTATTTTGAGCCTCCCCTGGCTCCTTGGCACAAAGCTGCCCCGTCCCTCCAGCTCCAGGCTGGACACGGAACCCCCTCCGGCCCCCACACTGGCCTGCCTGCCACTGGCCAGCCACTCCGTGTCCCCACCAGACACAGGCTGCTCAAGAGAAACGTAGTGACAATGGCTAGCTAGATGTGGGAGAAGGGAGAGAGGGATGGGCTGATGGGAGGAGCGGCAGGAGGACAAGTGGGCAGATGTAAGGACAGACATATGGACAGACAATGGGTGGGACATGGGATGGACAGAGAGAAGGTTGGACAGATGGTGGGATGGAAGGATGTATGGACAAAAGAGGAAGAACACAATTAAAAGATAAGTTGGCATATTGGTCTTGATTAACTTTCAAATGAAATCCCTAGATTAACAGTTGCCAGTGGCAGAAGCGAGAAGAATGATCATTGTGGGGACCACATGGGTTTGAGGGAATGGTCAGTTGGACACCCCCTAGTTCTTCCCATGCTCTTGAGAAGGGCAGAAGGAATCTACCAGGCAGAGGTGGGAATGGTATCCAAGCAGAGGGACTGGCCGGAGCATAGGTCAGAAGCCCAAGTGTGTACAACCCCTCGGAGCAGCTGCAAGTGGCCTGGCATGGGTGGGCCAGGGTCTGGAAGGGGCCATGGGGGTGTAGGATGGGAGCCGGGGGCCGGTGCCCTGCAGACACCCACCTAGGTGTGATGGTTCGCATGCGGATGCCGATGAAACGCTTCTTCCAATCTGGAAAGAAAACACAGTGGGACTCGGTTAGGGCTTGTGTGAAAGCCACCACCCCCACTAAGGGAACAGCCAGGGTTAGAAATTCCCCTATTGGCCCAGGAAGCAGCAGAAGGTGCACTCAAGCACCTAGAGCTGGCCTCTTCTCCTGACTGCTGTCACAGAGCCTGGAGGTGTTCTATGTCCTGTGTGGTTCACCCCACATTGGCCTCGTGTCCACCCCATCCTGCACCCAACCGTGTCAGCTCCATGCCCAACCCCAGTGGCCAGCAGGGCCCTCCTCTCCAGCTTCCATGCTGCTGGTTCCCCAGATTCTCCTTGCTTGGAACTGAACCTATCACCTTCCCCTGCCTTCCTCCTAAACAGCAATATTAACTGACAGTGCCCGGGCCCTGTGGTCGGAGCATCACACACACAACCCACAGAGAGGGCCCCTCCACCCCCAGCTGCTCCAGCCTGTGACTCAGCAGGTGTCTTACCCAGAAATAACTTTAACACATTCTGAACCACAAAAAAAGGCTCAATAAATTTTAAATTTTCATTTCACAAAAGTTTCTTGACCACAATGGAATTAAACTAGAAATCAATAATAGAAAGGTATCTAGAAAATTCCCAAATACTTGGAAACTAAATAACATACTTCTAAACAGCCCATCTTCAAAGAAGAAATAAAAAGGGGAATTAGAAAGTATTTTTGACTGAATAAAAATGTGTATATAACATATCAAAATTTATAGGATATGGAGGTAGCACTTAGAGGGAGGTTAATAGCACTAAGGGGCCTACATTGGAAAATAAGAAAAGTATCAAATCAATAATCTCAGTCTCCATTTTAAAAACTAGAAAAAGAAGACCAAATGAAACCCAGAGTAAGCAGAAGAAAGGAAATAATAATGATAAGAGTGTAAATCAATGAAATAGGAAACAACAACACAATGAAAAATTTTAAAATAAAAGCTGAGTCTTTGAGATCAATAGAATTTATAAATCTTTGGCCAGATTGATAATGAAAAAAAGAGAGAAGATACAATTATCGATCAAGAATTAGAGAGGTGACATCACCACAGATTCTACAGACATTAAAAAGATAATAAGAGAATATTATGAACAACCTGATGCCAATAAATTTGACAACTTAGACAAAATGGACAAATTTTCTTCAAATTTCTAAACTACCAAAGCTCACTCAAGAAGAAATAGAAAACCTGAGTATCCCTGCATCTATTAAAGAAATTCAATTTGTAGCTAAAAATCTTTCCAGAAACAAAACTTCAAGCCCAGAAGGTCTCATTGGAGAATTGTGCCAAATGTTTAAGGAAGAAATAGTACCAACTCTACACAAACTCCTCCAAAAAACTGAAAATAAGTTATTACTTCTAAATTAATTGTCATGATACTAAAACCAGAAAAGAAAACTAGACCAATATCCCACATGAAGACAGATGCAAAGATTCTTCAAGTAAATCAAATACAACAATCCATATTAATAAAAAGGATAATACACCATGACTAAGTGAACTTAATCCCAGGAATGTAAGGTTGGTTTAACATTTAAAAATCAACCAATGCAATTTACCACATTAACAGATTAAAAAGGAAAACCTTATGGTCATCCAAAAAGATGTACAAAAAGCATCTGACAAAATCTAACATCTGTTCTTAATAAAAACTGGAAATACAAAAGAACTTTACAACCTGATAAAGGACATCATTGAAAAATCTTCAGGTAACATCACACTTAACAGTGAAAGACTGAATGTTTTCTCCCTTACATCAGGAACTGGACAAGGCTGTCCATTCTCACCAGTTTTATTCAATATTATGCTGAAAGTTCTAGCCAGGCAACATAAAAAAGATATTCAGATGGGAAAGGAAGAAGTAAAACTCTGTATTCACAGACTGCATAACATTCTCTGTAGAAAATCTGATGAAATCTACAAAAAATCTCTTAGAACCAGTAAGTGAATTATCAAGATATCTGATGATCAACATACAAAAATCATTTTTATTTGTATATTCCAGTAGCGAACCACCAGAAATATGGAAATGAAAAGGACCTGGAAGAGCCAAAACAACCTTGAAGAGAAGTTGGAGGACTTACACCACCGGAATTCAAGACTTATTGTAAAGCTACAGTAATCGAGACAGTGTAATATTGGTCTAGAGACAGACAGACAACTGGAACAACATGTGATCATTTCGGGAGACAAAGGCATGTAGGCACTTCGACAGAGAAAAGATAGTCTTTTCAACAAGTGGTGCTAGAAAGATTGAATAGCCAAAGCAAGCCCCCCCCCAAGAAAACCCCCAAAATTTTGATCTATACTTTGCACTATTAAATTCAAAATGCATCATAGTCCCAAATCTGAAACCTCAAAAAGTAAAACTTCTAGAAGAAAATATAGGAGAAAATGTTTCAGGTCTCAGGTCAGCAAAGATTTCTTAGGTACAACACCAAATGCATGATCAATTAAAAAAATTAGACCTCATCACAATTTATGAAACTTCTGCTCTTTAAAGACACTGTTAAGAGAATGAAAGACAAGCCATGGGCTAGGAGAAAATATCTGCAATTCACTTAACCCGGCAAAGGGCTCGCGTCCAGGATGTGTAAAGAGCACTCACAACTTACTGATAAGAACATAAACCACCCAGATTTCTTAAATGGGCAAAATATTTAAACAGACAGGTCACCAAAGATTAACGGATGGTGAATAAGCCAAGTGGGAGGTGGTCGGAGCGGGCGGGTGGCCTGACCCCATGGGCCTGGTGGTTTCCTCCCTGAATCACAAGTGTGACCTGCCCGCAATTTTGAGAGGACCATCCACTGTGAGAGGGTCTGTGGAGCGAGGGCAGTGACAGGAGCACAGGCTGGACCTGGGCTGGAGGCGGGTGGTAAGGACAGGATGTGTCTTGAAGGCACATGTGTCCAAGGCACTTGCAGGGGTGGACGGGGCGTGGGAGATGCGGAAGGTGGGCGGGGCTGCGGGGCTGCGGGAGCAGGGTCCTGTCGGGTGCACTGGAGTGGGAGCTGCCCGTCGATGTCCATGGGGAAGCTCTGAGCCTGGAGGTGGGGAGAGGACGGAGGTGGGGTGCAAATCTGGGGAGTCCCTTTCTGGGGGTATCCATGATACTGGCCAGGCACAGCCATACTGGGGGTGTTTCCTGCTCCCACTGCCTGAGGTCCCCCAGTCCCTAGAACCTGCTGCCTCTCCCTGTCTGAGGTCTTGGCCAGGGGTCACCTCCTAAGTGGGGTCTCCCTGTCCCCATCCGCTGTAGTCTCCACCCTCATGTGCTCTGCCACCTCCCCCAGCCAGTGCCCCATCACTCCAACCTCATGGCCTGCGGGGCGCTTTGCTGGCTCGCCTCCCTGCTGGAAGGAAGCACAGAGGGCAGCACCCCCATCTGTCTGGCTGTGGGAGTCCAAGGCACAGAGTGGGCACTTGTGTGCTTGCCCTGGTGCTGCTGATGTAGACCCCCTGTGTGGGCAAGAAGGCCGAGGCTCGCAATGGGCTTGGTTCTCGGGGATTCTTCCCCTGGAGCTTCAGGAGAGGTGCGCAGAGCACGCACCAACTGGGCCACCTGGCTCCCCACCCTTCTCCAGACAGGTGGGTGGGCTGCCTCCTCCCGCCTTCTCATCGGCTTGGGAGGGACTCAGGACTCCACCCAGCATGGAGTGGGGGCTTCCAGGGTCTGCCCAGGGAACCCTGTGATCTCTGAGCCCAGAGAACCTGTGTCCCCTCTTCCCTGCCCCTCCCCCGCCCCGCCTCCCTGCAGCTCTCTCTTGTCTTGTGGGCCACAGAGATCGGCAGGGATGTGAGGCAAATGAGGGTTTTACCCTCAGGCCAGAGGTGACTACTGAGGAGCTGTCTCCCATTCACAGAGGGGCAGACGTCCACATGAACTCAGATGCCCCACCTTGTGGGGACACCCTCTGGCCCTAAGCCTGGCTGAACCCCAAGCCCTCCCAGGGCTCCAGGCCAAGGCAGTGCCACAGCTCCTCCAGACCAGTGTGGTGGTCACTCTATACCCTGCAGGCCCCCACTGGCCTCTGCACCCCACTCCCTAGGCAAGATTAAGCAGTCCACATAATGTCTCCTTGATTTAATAAAAACCTTGTTCATTTTAAAGAACTTTAGATTAACTGGGTTTGGATCATTTGATGTTTTTATTAAAAAAAAGAAAAATGAAGACAAACACCAGTCAACTTCAGAAGGATTTTAAATAACAGATTCCATCATTCCGCTAAGATTTATCAGTCTCTTCAGTTAGTCTGCACTGTCCTTAGGGAGGTGACACGTCCTGGGGGCCTGGGGCAAGGTCAGTGCTGACTGAGACATTCCCTGTACAGCAAAGGAGCAAACAAACCCAGCCCTGGTGGGCCCCGCCGCAGAGGGAGGAAGAGGCGAGAGGGAAGAGGATGATGTCAGCCCACTTCCAACCAAAGTCACCTCGCAGCTGAGTCTATGCAAAGTGCAGCACCACTGATCTCCAGGAAGTGGCCAAAGTCAAAAGACCCGTGGAGCAGAGGATCATTAAACTGGAAAGTCTCCATCGTCAGACAAAGGACCAAGGCTAGGGACAAGTATGAAGGTACAGCCCTGGGTCTAGTTCTGAGCCTCCTAGCAGCCAAGAGGAAAAGGGCTCAAGAGATTATGCAGTCCCCACAGTCCAATAGAAGAAGCCTTAAGCTTCTTTGGGAAGGACAGGCTCTGCCTCACTCTGGATCATCTTCACATAAGGGGCACTGGAGAAGAAACAGAGGGGTGCTCCACAGCAGCTCTCCAAGTGACCAGTCCTCATGGCACCGGTCCTGGCTGCACTGGGCTCCATGTGCTGGGCTGGCAGGGTCGTGGAGGAGGGGTAAGCATGAGGAAGGCTTCCTGCTCTCAATGGACTGCTGGTGAGGGGGCTGGGAGGAGACAGAGAAACAAGTTGAAGGTGTGAGTAGCGGGCCTGAGCCAGGCCTGGGCATTGGCCAGGAGGTGGGTGCAAGACACACAATGGCAGGAAGGAGAAGCTTCCCTGGGATGGCCCCCAGGAAAGGCCCTGAGATCAGAAATGTGGCCTTGTTCTGGGAGGTGGCTGTGACCACCAATTTAAGAAGGTGAGTGGGTGTTCTCATTTGAAAGAGTCACCGTGTGTCCTGTTGAGATCTCCACCAGACTGATGCTGAGGGTTCCATCTAGGAGTGGGCAGGGTGGGCTGCACATCCCTTTCGGATGGGATGGGCAGATGGGGACAGGGAGGAGGGTGACTCCAAGGATCAGGGCTCTGCTTCACTGGAGTAGAAGATACCCTACTGGGTGGTCTGCATGGCCCACAGGCTGAAAGAGGGATGGGCGGATGGATGGATGGGTGGATGGATGGATGGATGGCTAGATGGATGGATGGATGGCTAGATGGGTGGATGGATGGATGGATGGCTAGATGGATGGATGGATGGATAGATGGATGGGAGGATGGATGGATGGGAGGATGGGAGGATGGAAGGATGGATGTGAGCAAGCTCACACAGAACCTGTGATGGGCTCTGGTTCCAGAGTTGAAAAGGGGGTCTCAGCCCTGGGAGAGTGTCCCCCACCTTAGCTGCCCCCGAGGCGAGCTCTTTACCTTTGATCTGCTTGTCTTGGAACTCTGTGAGGAAGCGTGTGATGCGGTCCGAGGGGATGGCAAAGGAGATGCCAGCAGCAACCTTGAGCGTGTTGATGCCAATGACCTCACCGTCCTGGGCAGGGAGGTCAGAGTGGGGTCACGGGGCGGGGGCCAAGAAAACCGCTGCCCACAGAGCACCATGTCTACAGCTCTGCTTCCAGAGGCTGACCCTGGCTGTCCATGGCCCACCTGAGAAGCTCCCAGGGCAGCCCAACTGTCCTGGAAAGGTCACTCTTGGGGCCACATCTATATCAGTGACCCCACTTCCCCTTCCTGGAAAGCGTCATGGGGAAGCTCACAGTTGGGGGCCTGCCTCCCAGGCTCCAGCCACTACGCCCTGAGAAGCAGTGCCCACTGGGCCAAGGGCATCTCCAGGCCACATCCAGAGGGGTGGCCCCTCCACTCCTCCTTTCAGAAGTTGGGGGTGAGTGGGTCCAGTGGCTCCCCTCACTCTGTCTTGTTGGAGCCACCTCCCACTCCACCCTGCCCTGCTCTCCCCCTCCCTGCCTGCCCTGTTTCCACAGAAGGCTGGTGCCGTCTGGCAGGATCTGCTTGGGACTGGGACCTCACCCTCGGTAACTCCTGGGAAGGAGACCCTCCCGGCCACAGTGGGGCTGAGGGACTGACACCCTGCCAGGGCCTGACCAGCTCACCAGGGGACCCCTGTGGGGCCTCGGGCAGAGCCTTGGACCAGGGCACCCCTGTCCTCCTGGTCCCTGGGAGCTCATGAGGCAGGAGGACCCAAGAGTGTCGGATCTGGGGGATGGAGAGTCTGCATCCACCCTCACCCTGTTTGTCCATCCTGAGGCCCACATGGCGTGTAGCGGCCTCCTGACCCTGGTTTCCAGGCCTCCAGCTAAGCCACCCACATGAGCTTTCTAGAAACCAGCTAGCTCATGCCCTGCACCCTGCCGAAAGCCCACAAGGGTTCTCAGGAGTGCAGGGTGAGGCCCGTCTGCACATGTGGCCTGAGGCCGACCAGGAAGGGGGCTGCCAGCCCCTCGCACCATCTGCTCATCTGACCTCTCCCCTTGGAGCCTCCCCCGAGCTCACACTGTGAGTTCCTTCTCCTGGACCCAATTCCCTCAGTCTCTGTGGCCTGTGTTAGACGCTCCCGCCTCCAGGAAGCCCTTCCTGGTCTTGCATCAGCTGGAAGCCTCCCTGCCCGGCTCCCTCCAGAGCAGGCTCAAGCTGCTCACATCACACCAGGGCTTGTCCATGTCTGGCCACTTTCTGCCTGAGGCTGGGACTGTGTCCAAGGAGCTCTGAACGTCCTGTTTTATTCCAAAAAAATCTCATCTGGGATGAGGGGGCCCAGGACAGAACTGGGGAGGGACGATTGAGGGGGTGGAAGAGAACGAGGGCGCTCCCCTCATCTCGCTTGCAAACCTGAGGGCAGGGAGTCCCGGGGGTGAGCGGCCGCACGCCTGCATCTCCCCTGCCCGGGCCTGGGCTGCTGTTCTCAGGTGATCTGTCATTCCTGATGGCTGCCAGTATCTCTGAGGGGCACAGGTGGCACGTGCGGAGGGTCCTGCCCTCCTTGCAGGCCTCCAGCCCAGCCACGTTCCTGACCGTTGGGCCTGAAGGTTCCAGGGCCATTTGGTGGGTTGTGCCCTATCTCGAGGCTGTGCCCCCCATATGAGACGAGCCCCAGAAAACCAGAGACTCTGGTCTAGGGCACACTTACCAGGTTCACCAGCGGTCCCCCGGAATTCCCATACTGCAAGGGGAGGAAACAGGGCGTTAGCTGTGCTCGAGCCCCGCCTGAAGGTTCCTGGAGCTCCTCCAGCTCTGACTCGAACCAGCGTAAGAAACACATCATCAGGTCTGAGCCCAACAGCATCGAAAGGCCTCGTGCTGTCCCCACTTCACAGTAAGAAAGCCGAGGCCCACAGAGCCCAAGTGGACGTCACCTGATGACCTGGGTCGGACCAGCTGGTGCTCTCTACCCACACCACGTGCTTTGGTGTCTCCCCCATCGAGGGATGAGTAGCACCAATGGGGAGAATGCAGAATGGGGCGCTACTTCTCATCCTGCTGGCCTGGGGAGTCTCTACAAAGACCAAGGTTCCAGCAGAGTGCCTGGGCCACAGCAAGCCAGGGGGACTTCTGGGGCGTCTGGGCAAAGTGCTCTGAGAATGCAAAAGTGCCAGCCAACATAACTGCAGTCATGAGAAGCAATGTTGACTAGGGAGTGTCATCTGCATGGAGGTGTCTCCGGGGCCATGGCCTTGCTTCTCATCTCTGAAGGGCTGTCCGAGTCAGGGCGGCACCTGTCACTCCCAGCGTGCCTGGGTAGAAGGCACAGGGTCTGAGCTCCACTTAATGCAAAGAAAGAACTTTCCAGCAAGCAGATGTGTCGAGTGATGGGACGGCTCTGGGGATGGGGCAAGCCTAGGCAGAGACCATCTCGAGGTCTTGGGCACACGTGGTGGGCGGCAGCCTCCCAGCCCAGCACTCACGTTGATGATGGCGTCTGTCTGGATGTAGTCCATGTCTGAGTCCCGGAGGCCCAGCTCCTTGCCGTCCCGCTGGGCGGTGCTGACAATGCCGGTCGTCACAGTGTTCTGCAGGGCGAAGGGGCTGCCGATGGCCACCACAAACTCGCCAGGCCGCAGGTCTGCTGAGTGACCCAGAAGCAACACGGGGAGCTTTTTCTAGGGGACAGAAGGGGAGGACACAGAGAGGGAGGCTCAGCCGTCCACCTGCAGCAGGGACCAGGCTGAGATCCCGGCAGGTGGTCCCAGCAAAGGCAGGTGCAGCTGTATACAGCCCTCAGCGGTAAAGGCCCAGACAAGTCACCAGTGCAGACCAAGGCCAGGACAGCCTCCAGCTGAGACCCAGGGCTGGAGTCCAAGGAGCAGAGGCTCAGCTGTGCCAGCAAGAAAAGGTCTCCCCAGGGCGGGCCACATGTATCCATCGTGGGCAGGTGTGCAGTGAGGCCAGCTGCACATGGCCTTGGAGGTCCCCGAGCCCAGTCATCCCTGGTCCCTCTGAAAAGCTGGTAGAAGTTCTGGACGGCACTATGCCACATGCACCACGCACAAACTGCCGCATTTGAGGGGGAGCTCTGCACACCACCGGAGCCCAGCTAAGGACCCTGGGAGCCTCAGTTTTGGAATCCTTGAACCAGCTCCATCTGATCTCCCAATATAGACACCCACAGAGACTGAGGCCCAAGGAGGCAAAGTGACTTAGCCAGGCTCCACCTCCTCCCGCCTCCCCCTGCCTCTGAGACACCTGCACATCCTTCTCTTGCTTTGGCGTGGGACCGGCAGAGCCTGTCTGTCTGTCTGACTCTACACCTAGCCTGGGGGTGCAGAGCAGCCATGCTCTGGGTGCCAGAAGCTGCATGGAGTGTGCTCCAAGGAGATACCCGGGCACCTGTCAGAGGGGCAGAAGCCACGTGTGCACGTGAAATCGGCGAGGGCAAAGCTCTGTCAGTCACACCCACATCAGTCTCCTGCTTCCGGTTTTGCACCAGTCCCTGGGAGAAGCTGGGGAAGGGTCCGGGAACCTCTCGCACTGCTCTGCAGCTTGCAGTGGGTCTGCGGATGGCCAGGCCAATGGGCCGCACTCCAACTCTGGTCCCCAAACCTCAGACCCTGTGGATGGCCCCATTCCCTCCGGCCACTGCTCTTTCCAGTCTTTTCCCTTCTGTTGTTTGTCACCATGTCAAATGAGGAAGTTTTTATGTAAGAGGTGTTTTTCATAACAGCTATCGACAAAAGAAGAAAGGCAAAATCTACCAGTGGGGATGGTGTGGGGCCCACCAGCAGGCGTGCGTCGGTGTTCTCTGTGCTGTGGGGAAAAGTGAAGCTTCAACCCATGACACAGAGGTCCCGGCGGAAGAACTAGGCCCGCGCATCTGAAAGGCGAGGACCCAGAGAGGCGACATTTTAAATTGCTGATGGCCACAGAGTGACAGACGATGATGTCTGAAACCCCCAGCGGGGCTGTGAGCTGGGAAAGGGTAAGCTGGTCCTCCCTGGGCCACCTCATGGTGTGGAGAGGCCCCAGGTAGCCCCGCTTTGGCCACCTACAGCGACGTCACTGCAACATTGGGCATGACTAGAGCAAGCTGCAGGGAGGCCTGGGTCCTAGCCGAGTGTGCTGGCCCTGCCCTGGTTAGCTGTGATCTTGGGTGCGTTCCCTAACCTCACCGAGCCTCAGTTTCCTCATCTGAAATCCCAGGATAATGAGGGCCCTTCTTTGCAGGCCGTGCTGAGAATTGTATGCGCAGGCCAGCGCCTGGCCCAGAGCAGGCCTTCCAAAACGGCTGGTAAGTAGTGATGGGAGGGTTACTTCGGCCCCATTATAGGAGGCGCCGACGCAGAGACAGAGGAATGGGGCACTGTCCCCTCTGCCACCCCGTAGGGACAGCCGCACACCCCGGAGTGGGCCCGGGGTGGGGAGACAATGAAGAACCTCCTTGAGGGAGTAGTGTGGGCCTCCTACTGTGGGCCACCTGCTCCTGACTCTGCCCTGCACCTGGTGGCTCCGGGGGTGCAGTCTGGGGCCCAGAGACCCAGGTTCTAGGCCCAACTTGACACCTGACCCTGAGCAAGCTGCCAGGCCCATCTGGGCCTCAGTTCCTCCTAGCGTCCCCTGGGAAGGTGGGCTAGCACAGCCTGGGGTCTGGAGTCTAGGGAAGAGGCCCGTGGCAGCCTGTGCCACTCACTTTGGGATGGATCTTGATGGTGGCGATGTCGGACTTCTTGTCGATGTCCTTGATCGTAGCCTCATAGGAGTCTCCGTTCTGCAGCTGCACCTTCAGCTGCTGCCGGCCCGAGACGGCGTTGGTGCTGGACACCACGTGGGCATTGGTGACGATCAAGCCAGCCTCCGACATGATGAAGCCTGAGCCGCTGGACAGCGGCACGTTGCGGCCAAACAGAGGGTGTCTGCGGGCAGGCAAGCACAGGGCACTCAGTGGGGGACTCGAGCTGGGGGGTCTGGCCCAGTGGCAGGGGTGCAGGAACGTGGGTTTAGAGTCCCTTGGGCCCTGGTTTGAATCCTGGCTTGGCCACTCACAAGCCACTTAAGCCTGGACCTATTCCACAGCCATAAAGAGGTAATGATGCCTGTCTCTCATGAGACGGGACACCCGTGAGTGTCAGATGACTCAGCACACACTCACCACCCTGGCTGCGGAGCGCCGGAGCCAGACAGGCCAGGATTCCAATCGCAAACCCAGTCCCCATTAATTAACTGCCTGGCCTTGCATGGTCATTTAAGCTCCTTGAGCCTCAGTCTCCCCACTGAGGAAATGAGATGACAACACCTGCTGAGTGGTGCTGTCCGGTGGCACTTTAGACATTTCGGTGCGCTCCTTCAGGAGGGAAACGCACCGACACACGTACAGCACCCACCGGAGCTGCCAGCAGCAGGTGCCCAGGAATGGGGGTTCCCTGAAGAGCCAGGGGCGGGTCTCCAACCATGCAGAGGGGTGAGCTCAGGGGTGGGGGGCGAGAGGCTTATTCCCTCCACCCTCCACCCCCACCTCCACCCTGGCCGGCTGCCTGAAGCCCCAAATGTGGCAGTGCTGGTGGCAGCCTCTGCCCTGTGAATCCCACACCAGGCAGACACAGAGCGACGAGTGCTGGACACCCCGACGGACAGCGGCTCACAGGCACAGGGTGACACCAGCCTCAGCAACTATCTCTGTAAAACGGGACTGAATTGGCAACACAGCCGCTGCGGGCTCTGCCGTTGGTGTTTGCTGATGGGAGACCATCCCGGCTCTCACCGCAGCCGGGAGGGAAGAGGAATGCCGCATGCAGCTTGGGACCTTAGGATGGGGTGTCTCTGTGACCCCCACACAGGGCCAGCACGGAGCCAGTACTCAATCCCTGAGGCTGCTTAGTAGAGATGAGCCCGGAACCATGCGCGAGAGACAGAACAGAATGGGTGGGAACATCGAGCACAGTCTCCGCAAAGTGCAGAAGTGTTGCCTCGGCCTGTAGTGCTGGGACAACAGCTAACGCCACAGAGAGCTCCCCCTGAGCCAGGAATGAGGGCATTTAATGCTCATGGCCACCCTGCATGCAGGCGTCTGGGTGGGTCCTGTCCCCTACAAAGATGTGTTCAAGCCCTGAGCCCCCGACACCTGTGAGTGCGCTCGTGCTTGGAAACATGGTCTTCGCAGGTGCAATGAAGTTGAGACGGTCAGACCGCAGCTGGCGGGGCCCTACTCCAGGTACTGGCGTCTTCATAAAAGGGAAATCCAGACAGAGACACAAGGTGAAGGCCATGAGATGACAGAGGCAGGGACTGGGGCGCAACGTCTACAAACCAAGGGGCACCAAGGATTGCTGGAAACCAGGAGAGGCCAGGAGAGAGGCTGAGAACAGAGCTTCTCGGAGCTTACAAAGGAACCAACCCTGCTGATGCCTTGATGTAGGACTTCCGGCCTCCCGGACTGTGAGAGAATGAATTTCTGCTCTTTCAGGCCACCTAGTCCTTGGTGCTTTCTTATGACAGCCCCTGGCATCTCCTGTGGTACAAAGCTCTCAGGGCTCCAATTTACTGGAGGAGAAACCGAGGCCAGGAAGTGCTGAACTCCTTGCCTATGTCAGGCAGCCAGGCAGAGGACAGAGCAGGGATTTGTACCCAGCAGCCCGGGCATCTGTCACTCGGCCACCCCGCAAGGAGACCACAGCATCTGTCCACTCACATCCATGGCCAGGTTCCAACTCACCCAGCTCCCTGCGTGCCCCAGAGCAGGGCTGCAGCCATGGTGCCCCTGGAGGCCCTGGGGGGCCTGCCACGGCCTGGCATGTGCAAGATCTGCAGGAAGGGCCGGAGGCAGCCCAGCAGCCCCCACCCCATTCCTGGAGCCCGGGTCAGGTGCCTCAGTGGGGGTCCTGCACTCCGTGAACGTCTTGTCTCGTCTGCCTCGGCCTCCCGCCCACGCAGGGCACTGTGGCCTCCCCAGCCAGCTGCAGTCAGTCATCAGCCAGCTCGAGCCTGGGGCCTGGGGCCTTCCAGAAGGAGGCTGCACTTGTCCCCACCGCCAGGAAGGCCAGCAACACGCCACTTATAACATGCATCAGTTATAATTTCCTCAATGACATGTCTCGGGCCAGGGGCCTGAGGGAAGGGCAGTGAGGGGTCAGGTCTGGGGTCAGAGGGCCCCGGGCCAAAGCTCAGCTGGGCACTTAGCAGCCTGTGAGCCTGGCTGCCCTCCCGGGGGTGGGTGCTCCGGGCAGCTGACACCAGGGGCCTCACAGCAAGTGTTCAAAGAGTGAACCTGTCATTCACTCACTCCCCCGTTTGGTGAGCACGACCTGTCCTGCAGGGCCAGAGATGGGCGGGGCAGCGACACCCAGGGCCACGGGCTTGGATGGGACGGCACAGCCCAGCGAGCAGGGAGTGTCCAAGGCAGGGAGAGGGAGGCCCTTCCGACCGTTCACCGCCCCTGCCTGCCAGCCTGGGCCCTGCCCTCTGGCCCTCTCCGGGCGGGGGGTCGGGGCCCCCTCCTCCCAGCTGTCTGCCTGCCGCCCTCCACGCCTGGGCCGAGGGACTAGGGCAGGTGGATGGCAGGAACGCTCTGACCTTGAGGAAGGCCGTGCTGTTTACTTCTCTTTGGGGGGACTTGGGAAGAGCCCCCGGGATTCCATGTGACTGATCGGACACTGGCCGGCTCGCAGAGAGCAGTGCCCTGGGGGCAGCCCAGAAGCCCCCACGACACTGGGAGGCTGGGGGAGCACGGGGACAGAGCAGGCTCTGCTGGGAGAGCAAAGGCAGCTGTGCCCGTGTGCAGGGAGCACTGCTGCCTCCACCAGCTGCAACGTCTGCTTCCTTGCTGAGCCAGCCCTGCATCCATCCCTTCACTCGTTCACTCGTCCACGGCCCACTCACTCACTCACTCGTTCATTCACCGACTGACCCACTGACTCACCCACTCACTCACTCATTGACTCACTCACTCACTCATTGACTGACCCACTCACTCGTTCACTCACTCACTCACTCATTCACTCACTCATTCACCAATTGACTGACCCACTCACTCATTCACTCATTCACTTACTCATTCACTCACTCACTCATTCACTCACTCACTCACTAATTCACTTACTCATTCACTCATTCATTCACTCATTCATTTACTCACTCATTCACTGACTCACTCATTCACTCATTGACTCACTCACTCACTCAGTCACACACTCACACACTCACTCATTCACTCATTCATTCACTTACTAACTCCTTCATTCACTCCTTCACTCACCCATTCACTCACTCATTCACTCACTCATTCACTTACTCCTTCACTCCTTCACTCACCCATTCACTCACTCATTCACTCATTCAGTCACACACTCACACACTCACATGCTCATTCACTCACTCATTCACTCATTCACTCACTCACTCACACACTCATTCATTCACTCATTCACTCACTCACTCACTCACTCACACACTCACTCATTCACTTACTCATTCACTCACGCACTCACTCACACTCACACACTCATTCACTCATGCACTCACTTGTCCCTCCCCTCGCCCATCCTGCCCCAGCCACTCTGGCCTTGCTGCTTTGGCACCAAGTAGCCCCTGGCCAGGCATCCACCCTGTTTGCTCCCTCGGTGTCTGCTCCAGGCTTAGCATGTGAGGCCCCTTGAGCCCCCTGCTCCCAGGACCCCAGCACTCGCTCGCCCAGCCCACTGCACCCCTGCTCTTTGCACATAGCAGTGGTGCCTTCCCCGTCTCCCCAGTCTGGCTCTTTGTGCTTTAGCACATGGCCCCGCTGTGATACAAACACACAGCAGGTGCCCAATACAACCGGTAGGTGCATAAATGAAGAACCGCACCCACTGCCCTCGCGCACCCACTTGGCGCCCACAGCTCCGGAGGTGCGTGGTGCTACTTCCCCAGAGGAGGAGATCAAAGCCAGGCAGGCAACCTTCCCCAAGGGCAGCGGGTAGCCAGGAGAGGAGAGCGAGGTCGGCCCAACCCCAGGTGCGCTCTGGGTCCCATGGCCCAGGCTGCTGGAGTGGAGTCGAGTTTGGGCCCCAGCAGATGGAAGGGGCGCTGGAGGACACTGGGGAGCAGGAGGGGCGGGAGGGGTCTCCACGCACCTCAGGAAGAGCTCTATGTGGACCACGGCCGGCGCGATCTTCTCCACCACGTCGGCGATGAAGTTGAACTTGTACCGCGGGCTGGTCAGCTGGTGGAGACCTGCACTGGCCGGAAGAACCAGGTGCGTCAGTGGGGCCCGGACACTGCCGGCTCCAGAAGCCAAGCTCCGAGGGAGGGAGCGGGAAGCTCCACCTGAGACCCCTGCCTGGGTTCAGAGCCCCTGGGGTCCCACACACACAGCAGTGAGGCAACGCCCAGCCTAGGGAACCAACACGGTGAGCAGAGGCGTCCACACGCCACGCTTCCTCACCCCACCCCACTGCCAGCCCTGCCAGGAGGCTCAGAGAGGTCTCATGTTTTAGCCACACCCTTGCCAGGGCAAGGACCTTGGCCTCCACTTTAAAGGTGGGGAAACTGAGGCTCAGTAAGATGAATCCTCATGCCCAAGGCACAGCCAACTGGGAAGCAGGACCTGCATGCGGCTGCGGGCTCCTTCCTTAGGTGTTCCCACCTCCACCCTGTGGCTCCCGCAAGGTGGCCACGACTAGCCCTTCAGCCTGAACTGGGACGCCCACAGCTGGCTCAAGTGCTATTGGGGGGTAAGGAGGGGCCACTTCTCTTCAGCTCCTGAGATGTCTGCCTTTCACCGGCCAGCGGGCACCTAGCTCACGGCCCCAGCCCGCTGTGGTCAGCCTGAATCAAAGGCTGCCTGTCCAGGGTTGCCAGGGCCGGGCTGGAGGACGCTGGCCAGTGTGAGGCTCCTCGATGTGGCAACCTCATGACCGGGAACCCTCCTCCCAGGGTCTCGGGTTCAGAGGTCACATTAACAGCCCTGGGGCAGGGCCCACTCCACGTCCAGGGCTCTCTGTGCACAGGTTTATCTCCACACAGACTGCTGACCCTCCCACAACTGCACAGACGATGGCTGGCTCAGGGAGGGGAAACTGCCTGGGCAGCCCCAGGGGCTGAGCCCAGGCCCGCCCACTCCCCTCACAGCCCCTGGGAACTCAGGGTCATATTCTAGCCCTGCCACTCAAGCAGAGAAAAGGGAAACCAGCCACAGAACCTGCAGCCCCGTCGAGGTTTGGCTTTCCCACAAGAGGCTCCCGAACTGACAATCTGCATGACTCAGGGGACCCCAGAGCAACCCCCAGGCCCAGGCCCTCCCCCCTCCAGCATAGGAGGACCCAGTGGGGTTAGCTGCTCCTGTGTGTGCACAGAGCTCCCCGTGCTGTGTAGGGGGAGAGGTGACTGGGCACCAGCAGCCCCAGGTCCGGCCAGTGTCACCTCTCCCTGCTGGGGGACCTCTATCAGACCACCCGTCCTCAAGCCTCTGCTGGTCACCCACCTGCCTCTCTGTGCCTATTCCTGCGTCTCCCTGCCAAGATGCTCCAGCTGGTCCCTGGCCTGGCCCAAATCCAGGTCCCCAGGCAGCCCCCCAGCAGCCTTCTCCCCATCGGACCAAGCCTGCCCCTGCCCAGGGCTCCAGCACGATGCTCTCCTGCAGCGCTCACTCTACGTGGGGTTTATTCCAGCCAC